>UNPT01000232.1:0-79621 GCA_900536445.1 Hymenoscyphus occultus | reverse complement strand
GATGCAGTCATTGCTGCCTAGAAATTCGACCGCGTAGATGTCGAAGATGTGCCTGGTCGCAAGGCAGGGAATCGGACGGTTGGGTGGTTTTTAAATCCAGTGGCGTTGGCTGCCATTCCTCTGTTCTGGTGAGGCCACGTCGCGATACCCTCGTTGGATCACCACGACGCTCACACCAGCTCCAACGAATGCGAGAGTATCTCATCAGCTCTAGGATAATATTGCAATCCTAGGTTCGTAGCCAGCGCCTCGTACAGGCTAAGATTTCGACTTTTGCTGGCCGATATTATTAATATAGAACCTGAAATCAGAAAGGGGGAGAGGCTCAGAGCGCGTCGCTATATGGATGTCTAGGGAACCCGCTAGCTCAGGCATTATGTCCAATTAAGGGTAACAAGAGTAAGGCTACGCGGGTAAGAACATTACTATTACAAATAATAACAAACAGAATATGTTAGACGAGTTAGTTCAAATATCTAGCTGGCAGGGAAGCGGGTCAGATAACCACTGGCTTCATAACCTATAAGATGTATGGTTTGCTCTGAGTGAATAGACTTGCCAAGCTGGCTTTACGCTAGCTTTATAAACACGTTTAGGCCTGTAGCTAGACAGATTAGAAATATGCTTGCTGGTACAGTGGTTGACGAGCGCAGCGTTTGGAAAAGCGCTCGATCATACCGAAGATATACACTTTCATTGGTTGTTGGGTTCGATTCCTAATACGTGCACTCTTGTAGTGACGAGAGAAACTTGGGACTGGATAAATAGCTTAAAAACTTTGCGCGAGCTAGGCATTCAGGGTCCGTTGGGGTCTACGATCGATATCTTCACCTGCTTCCTTGAGCTCTAATCTACGGTTCTTTTTCGTTAGCTTTATCTTCAAGTCACTTCAAACTTGTGACTTACTTTATCTAAGATCTAAGTCTTCTCGTGTCTTATATCTCTGACGAGAATTAGGTCTTCTCATAGCTCTCTTCTCGCCCCTTTCATTTTCTTTTTTCCCCTCTATATTTCTCTTCTTTGGTATTACTAATTGTTTTTTATATAATTTTATATTCACGTTCGTCTTACTCACGGGTGAAAAGGCGGGCACATATATGGGACTAGCACCTGGGGCTCAGAAAACCCTAGGGTGCCATACGCTCTCTCTATTCCTATTCCTAAAAACTGAAACAAAAGGGCTAGTTATAACAGTAGTACAGCAGTAGGGATACAAATAGTGGTGTACAAATTAGGGATGGTGATAGGTGAGAAAAGGAGAGCCCTAGGGCTCTATCGTACGCATCCTGCTCCAGGGATAGGATATGTAAAGTTGTTGAAGATTCCTGCCCCCGCCGCTAGCTCTTGTTTGTCTGTCCTCACGTAATATAAAAACATCCCTATAATTTAAGGCTTCTTAATATAATACTAGTCTACTATTCCTTTAATACGAAAATTAGTTTACTCGCTAGAGATCTCAATACTTGACGAAGAATGACTATGAAATTATCGTATGTTGTTATTACTTATTTCTTTTAAAGTGATAATTATAAACTATACGCCATTACAAATCACGTTTTTGGAGAGCCTTATAGTAATTGAGTCCGAAGATCTAGCTAGGTTACTATAGGAGCCAAAGTATACTTAAAGCATATAAGAAACTCGTTACGTTATTTGTACTGTACTTAATGCAAACCCGATGGGTATAAATAAAAAGACATTATAGAAATTAATAGACTAGCTCTACCGGTCCCTAAACGAATGTGTTAAACAAACAAGTAATTCTAACCGGTAACTTGACCTAGAAATCATTTATCTTTCTCCACTGTCCGAGCTCCGATTGTGATAATATACTTTCCGAAATTCGAAACTCCTTCGTTATAGCAATAGAATCGTGACGTAGTATCCTTGGCGCGCCCTCAATTTTATCATTCTTGAATATTTCGTCCTCAGAGTCGTTCGCCTTCCTCATGTTTCGTGGTCCACTTATATTTGATTGTCTGGCTGTGGAGGACATTTCGTAAGATTTATTGTAAGATAAGGCGCTTGTTCTCCTTTTCATACCGCCGGAAAGAAGCGTTCGGAAGACTGTGAGGAGAGAGTTAGTTAGAGAACCAAGTGAGAAGTAACAAGAACGTACCAGGAAGCGAAGCGGCAATGATGGCAACGGATGTCTCAATCATACTGACGGTGCACGTCAACATGATCTCACCCGCCTTGGAGAAATATGCTCGTATTACTAGTTGATATGTCAGACTTCGTTGATTGAAAGAGTTTGAAAGGACTCACTGCTTGAAATGACAACAAATATCCCAAGAGCAAACATTGCTGCCACCCCAATCTTTTGCTTCTGTGGCATCTTGAGCTTTATAACCATCGACATGGGTAGAGTGATGATGACTAAATCAGTTATGATATTCACTTTGGGGGGTTAGCAGGAGTCATCAGCGCCGGGAATCGACACTTACGCAGGACAGTCATCCAGAAATTGATCTCCGAAGCGTGTTGAGAACATGCCACTAAGAAGGTCAATACGCATAATTCTTCCAAATATTGGCGTAGTTGCGGTCTTACACTTGGGATCTTTGACCCCGGTCCATTTTCTTTCGATTGGGTAGCATTGGAAGATGATATCGAAGAATAAAACCAGCCAGCTTGCAGCCAGAAATCCAAGAAGACAGTTGTAGACAGTCTGGAGCTTTCTTCCTGTGGCAATTCGCTTGTAAAAAATGACAAGAGCTATTTTAACCGACCAGATTGAAGTGACGTATAACGTCGATCCTGGGATGATCATCTAGATAGTCAGTGGAATGTATTGACGTTGGCGTTTGCAAAAAGCAGAACTTACCTGCATGATGTGTACGAATTGATCAAAGCTTGAAGATTGTGGTGGTCTAGCCATCCCTAGCTTTAGTGAGCCTCAATTATCTAAACAAACACGAGCAGGTAAATCTACCTTCAAACCACATGTACTGTTGAATCACCAAGGTCCCAACAAGACACAAAGCTGCGAGTACGAGAAATGCATCATCGGCTTGCCAAATGCAAAATTTCCTCCATTTGACGAGTAAACGTGCTGCCAAAAATACGACAGCCAATATAGTTGCAATATACCAGGAAACCTGTCTAAGTTAGCTTTGAAATACTGTCTTTCGTCCCTCAAGACCGTCTTACTACTTGACCCAGCCCAGTATTCATATCCACAGGTCCAGAAATTGATGCCATGATGAAGTCTTTGATCGGTCGTCAAGCCTTCTACTCCTGCTGCACTCAACGAAAGATGAAGGCGAAATGATTGACAAGGAGTAGATTGAGTTGATATGGCCCACCGTCTCTCATCCCATTTGGGGGAATTCTTTCTTTAATGAAACCTGGCCCCTTGAAGGAATTTCATCGGTTACTACTGAAGTACCTGTGCTCGCGTTGGAAAATCCACCCTTTAATTCAGACCTAGTTGGTGACCCGGCACTTGCAGTGTTCTGGCACGTTGCGTCCCAGCAAAGGCAGGGTGGTTGTGGGGTCTCAAGCATTCGCCATGATGTGATAACAGGACGCACTGACTATGGTGGGCATTAAAAGAGGGGATTTTTGGCATCACACGTGCAACTTTGTTGATGTTGTTGAAGTCAAGTTTGGTTCTGATAATTGGATACGAGAGAATTTGGGTGACAGTTGAGCAAGCGAGTATTTGACTTTAGCTAAGCTTTCGCATTTCGCTTGTAAAAAGTCTAATTGCGAGATCTTCAGGGGCCCATACCCTGCAAACAACCTACCCAAACCACCCTTGTAAGATTATATTTCCTCTGCCTGGGATGAAGAACTCCCTAGTTCTACGGTGTACTTCGAAGTAGTACAGTAGTTTGAATTTCAGTCCACATCATAGGAACACCAGAAATGAAGAACCAGATGATGCTCAAGCGGCACGGTAGTCTCACTTATATCTTGATGTTACACTGTAAACAGTCAGCTACCCAGAAAGTTGATTAGACCGGCTCACTCTTCGGCCATATCATGAAATAAACTCTCCCTTGGGATTTTGAGATTGTCATAAGAGAACAAAATGAAATTGCAGTCTGATTCCATAGCTTTGTATTCTTATCCCTTAATCTAAGTTTCCAGTGACAATCGCGTTCAACTACAATTCTGCAAGCATGTTATAAAGCCTCTCGCCAATTACGGGCAAAAGCAAGCTTGAGAAATAGCCTTAAATCTTACGAAGAAGAGCAGGGCTTGCCGGCGACATGACCCGATGGCTGCAGGTGGTCTTTTTCCTAACCCCTGTGAAGGACAGCAGTCTTCTCCACGCGTGCTTTGGTAACAGTGGTTGCCGAATAAACGGGGAACCAGGGGGTTAGATCATAATTGTATGGCCAGAAGAACGGTATCGTGCGACTTTCCAGGGTTGGAAACACGCTATTTTTCTATCATAGTGGCAAAATTGGTTTCGTAGTGCGAGCAAAATCCGGTCTTTTCCGAAGAATGAAGAAGGATCGACATCGTAAATCATTGAACACCTGCGGGGTGGGATTTTTCGGCGCTGAGGCTACAGGTATAAGAATATCACGCCCAGGGCAAAAAGGAACTGAAGTCATTCGTACGTGGAAGAGACGACCTCTTACTGGAAGCTGCAAGGCAAAAACGTGAAGGCATGTGGAATGTATTACCTGGCTCCCGGTGGACAAGAAGAGTGGCAGAGACCTCTTCTATCTTATCCTAACTTAACTAAAAACCATTATATTACATTATTTATTTAGAATAATTAGAATGATTTATCGAAAACGATAGCACAACAAAGGCTACTGTTCCAAATATTTTAAACATTTTAGTACGTAGAATTTACGTACGCTAATAGTTAGACAAATGAATCTCTGCCACTTTTCTTGTCCACCGGAAGCCTGGCCAGGAAAAATGGCTTTGCGGGTTTTGTGCAATGTTCTTAAACTCGTATTAATACTCAAGAACAGATAAGCACCTGATAAGAAACAAAATGTGTCTCTTTAGTTATGCGAAGCGATTCTGGAATAGTAGAGAGAACGACTTGACGTAAATATATTATAATACGGTGTACTATCACACCTCAATCAAGTGTCGGACAAACCCCGAGTTTCAAGCTTTAGATTCAGGCTAGTTCAGTCCGGCAGATTTTGACTTTACCATCGCATCGGTTGTCGTGAGGATTTTGACTTTCGTAAATCTCAAATGTCCCCGCAACACTTTTCGAAATTACTTCGTAATACTCCCCCTCTGAAAAAGGGTGTTCTCTGGTGGCTCCGTAAATAATTACCTCTTCTTTTGGGGGAAAGTTACAAAACAAGACATGAGAAACCCCGAAGCGACACGAACTTATGGAATTATTACATTATTTATTGTCGTTGCAAGGAAACGGAATATTACTCAACTCCAGATCACCTTTGGGAGCTTGCATAAAAAGTGCTCACTCAAGATTGCTTGAAGGGTCTTTTGCTCTCAGCCTTTGTATGATACGGAATACTGTATGGCATGTTTTTTGTTGGAGTCCCGATGTTTACATAGCCTTTTCACAGCCTGGACGGATGGCTCACCCCTCGCTAAAACCGCCGAGTAACGAGACGGTCAGTAAGGAGTACACCAACCCGGAGGTTGGAATACCGCGGAAGCTCATGATGAAAGAGCGTTCTGCAATGAAAAGATCAAATTCAAAATAGATGTTTCACCATTTGACATCAATTTAGATCAACATCCATGATAAATCCATAGTACCATTTCAACCATATGGAGTTCTGTTTTATACAACAAAACTCTCTGCACTTTGGCACTGATATAAGCCGAATTGCTAGCTGAGACTCTGCGGGACAAACAAGAGAAGTAAACGCCCCGTAAATTCTGTCAAGCCTGGAGTCAAATACCTGAGTTCATAAAATGGAGTTTCAGCAAGGCCATCAATGGATGTGCTGAGTGCCCTACAATCTCAATACCACAAAAAACCACGAAAGCGCTGAGATAACGATACAGCAAGCACATTTGTCAGTTATTGAATTGCTGCCCTGTGTTATGGGGCCACTGCGAGGTCAGCTTAGCGAGTACGAAGCTCTGATTCGTCAGTTTGTATCTCCTGGGTGCTATGCGCCCCCAAGCGCGTGGAGGACGCGTCCAATTCTTCTAGTGCAGACTTGGGAGTGGCAATTCTCAATGTTTTTAAATCCCTGCTTCGGGGTCGCCAATATCATCTACAGGAGATAACTCCGGCACCAAGTACTCTCGTGAATAAGGCAGGACGACTCGGAGGAGAAGATGTTGCTGCTCTTGTTACTTCCACAACCATTGTTGAGGATGTATAATACAAGGATAATTTTCATAAGAGAGCAGTTCGTAACGAAGTGTTTTCGAAAAATGACCTCGCTTATTGGATTGCGCAAATTTATACAGCCATAGACAAACAATCTCTGGGTAATTGGATTTACTCGAGTACGAAGTTTTTATCTCCATTGATAGTCCCAGGATTTCAACGAAATATCTACAGGGTACCAGTTTCTTGACCAGCGCAAAATGCGCTCTGCTCGAAGTGAGAGAATTTGTATGTAGCCCAAGTCCTTCCCATAAGATATTTGCATTTAGACGTAATCTACCGAAGCCTCAACACTTCTTTACTTACTTGAACAACTTCAAGTACTTCGAAGTAAGTTAAATGGAATTTTACATGTGTGCCTAGAAAGAACATTTCAAAGCTTCTACGAAGTATCGCCCTTCTAGCGCCTCTCCCCACAAATTGTACCAAATACCCAATGCACAAGCAGGGTTTGATACTTTCGCTATTTCCGACCTCATTGCTCACGTTTATCCAATGCGTGCTAAGCTTCAACAGAAAGCTTAAGTATGACCGGATTTTCGGAAAAGCATGGTTGTTTGCTTTGCAGAAGATTTCCACGTTGTTGAGCCTTACCGTTTACGGGGAAGGACAAACACTATGCTGATTGCAGAATCAATAGTGGAGTACCATGAGCTTCAAACATATAGTAGCAGATACCGAAGTTTTCCCTTTCACTTCCAAAGGAGGAACCTGCCGACTTCGCAATATTAAATCGATGAGAACCCCGCCAGAAACTCAAACGGCTCCTTGTGGTTCAGTGTCCCGAGCTTCTCGGTCTACCAAAGGTAACTAGATCCGGTACTACTGTATGTGGGCCAGACACGCCCAACTGCCCTATGAGGATTACCCAACACGTGGACCTAAAACAAGGAAATCAGGATCTTAATTGAAAAGAACCCTGCAGCAGTCCATAGCGTCCTCCATCTTCGCACTTCACACTGCCTCTCGCGTGGAACTCGAGTTTGACTTTCCAAGCTCGAGGGTTCGCGCGTTGAACTCGTGCGGGGGGATTTCACTTTCTCCCTTCATAGAATAGCAAGACATTAATGCTTAGGTTTTCTTTGCTCGATCTTCCGTTATTTCCTTTCCGTTCAAGATCAATACTCTCTCTAATTTGCTTTTTGATTGATACACACTCTCTGTTATAATCCTCGTCTTGCGTTGGGGGTGCAGGTGCTTGCAACTGTACTACCATATTAATCAGTATATCAGGTATTCCCCCTCTTGACCAGAAACTCCAACGGAGAAGGGGCAATCTTCTCGTATGGTATGCGAGTGTAAGAACACCAATTTCTCATCTTGGATATCAACCTTCAACGCCGACTCCGCTCACATACCCCGCAATGACTTGATCGCAGCCTACAACACCCAAGACTTCGCCAGCACCTCCATCAAAACTGGTACTCAATATATAGACGCTCGATTTAAATCGCTGTTGACTTCCTTGTCGATCTACTTTCCAGTCTCCAAGAGACCTGAAAATACAGATGTCTCGGAGAGTATGCCGACGTAGTTGGTGCTCCCGTCTCTGCTCATACTCATGGAGCTGAGATACCATTTTTCTTCGAATGAAATGAGGTCATTAAAGTTATCAAGGACGTTAATAAGGAACAGCAAACTTTCGCCAATAATACTAACGATTAGCTCGTTGCCTGGATAAAAAATCCCGGTATTGGACCAGGATGGGCACGAAGCAAGCCAATCAATGGGCCAATGATGAATTTAAGTGTCTCTGAGATTGAGGTGGCTCTGGTTGCTGGAACCACAGTGAGTAGAATAGAATCTGCCAATCTGTGAGTCCACCCTCTTTTATTAATTGTGATATCTTTACAAGAAATTCCCGCCATTGTACCCTATTGTTCAGAGCCCATTTGCTGTCGTTGCTAAACAGATTAGCTCCCAGGAGTTGTACAAATCCGGCATATAAATAGAGTACTGCCATTTCTACTTGGTTTGTATTGGGCCTGATTTACAATTTAATAATAACAATATCAGAACTCAACTGTTGTGCTTGACTATTATTACTTGATTGGGATCAAAACCTCACGTGACAAGCCAATTCCACAGGAAGGACAAACAGAGGCATAGATGGCAGCAACCACTTTTCTGACAGCCAATGAGAGCCATCTTAGCATGAGTGTTCTAATGTCAGTGAAAATAATCCGATTCCAGCGTTATGCGATTGATAAGGCAACCTTGCGGTGGATGGGAAAATATATGGTAAACTCAGTCTAGAATATCACAACGATCAAGTAAACCAAGTTAAAGATACATCATCTGAGCAAACTAAGCCATCAAAGCGGCAGGAAAAGCTATTCGCTGCCAGTTTGCATGAGGAAAAAGTGCGTGCAAGGCACCAAATATTCAACAGCGGCAATAACTCAAAACGTGAAGTTCAATACACACTAATATAGTACAAAACTTACCGGAACCATGTTGATGGTCATAGGTATAAAACTTGTGTTCTTGAAAATATTTATTTGAAGAAAAAAAAAGGATAGAATCTAGAAAATAATAATAATACAATCTATCCATAGCCTAGCTCTGCTCATGGAACGCCCATTGCTTGATCTTGAGTATAGAAAGGAAGAAATGAAGAGTAAGAAGGAAGGAAATGAAATAGAAAGAAATCTATGAAAAGAAAAGGTGGAAGAAAATTGTATAAGGAAAAAAGAAGGGGAAGAAGAGAGATACAGGAAGTATGGAAATACAAAATATAGAGTAGGAAATATAAGGAAGTATAGGAAGGAAAGAGAAGTTGAAAGATACAGGAAGTATGGAAATACAAATTATAGAATAAGAAATATAGGAAATATAGAAAGGAAAAGAAAAGAAAAGTGGGACACAGGTATTCGTAAATCATGAAACGAGGTAAATGCGACCCTCGTAAGGAGCCAGTTTTTCCTCATTGCCATTTACACCATCGACGTTGCTGATCAAAAGTTTCATCTCTCCTCTAACTTCTGGGCGTTGGAACACTTGCTCCTCGTCGGTGAAGTTCAAAGCTACGATAGCTCTCTCCTCTCCAAATTTCTTCCCAAAAATAAAAGTTTCTTGGTTGTCCATCTGGAACTCTTCATAGACACCGTAGACAAACAGATCCTTTTGCTCCTTCCGTGTCTTGAGCATCTTTTTCCAGAAATTCAGAACCGAGTTTGGATCGACGACTTGGGCCGCGACATTGATCTCCTTGTACAGGTCGTGAGTGCGCATCCAGGCGCCGTCTTTTTTGCCAGTGAAACCCGAAAAGGGCGTTGAATCCCACTGCATTGGTAACCTCGCATGATCTCTAGCAAGAATTTGGAGTGACCTCATAACATCTGCCAAAGCTTCCGAGTCGTTGTTTGTCCGTGATGCAATTTCGTTGTAGTAGTTGGTACTTTCAATGTCTTTGTATTCTTCAATGCCCCATTCAGCCGGGGCATTGATCATTCCAATTTCTTGGCCTTGGTAGACAAACAGAGTGCCTGTCATTGCGGAAAGCATAATAGCCAACATTTTGGAAGAACGCTCTCGCCACTGAGGAGAGTCAGAGGTGAATCTGGAGACAGAACGACCCTGGTCATGGTTTTCGCAAAAGGCTGTCGTCCAGCCATCGGTATTAGCAATGAACTGTTGCCACTTGCGCACAACTTCCTTCATCGCAGGCAATTGCCACTCCTTGTACTGATATTTATGTGTCTCACCCATTCCCAGGTCGACAATATCAAATTGAAAGATCATGTCTAATTGCTTATCTCCCGACCCAACGTACCGAAGAACATGGGCAGGATCAGGCGTGTAAGGAAGTTCGCCCACTGCAAAGACATCATAGGTCAGCATCTCTGATCTTAGCAATTATCGAGCTACCAAGACAGGCTAAGGAGGAAAAGGCTTGCCAGACTCATTGTGTACACTGGAAGAGGAAAAAGAAACTCGACAACACCTACCAGTCATGGTGTCATACTTGGACAAAACCTGCGAGTTCATTTCGCGAAGAAACTCATGCATTCGCGGTCCATTGCAGAAATGAGTATGAGCAGGTTGTTCATAGATGCCTTTGTCGATGATTGGGGCATCTGGAAGCTCATTACCCTTGGAATACATATTGACGGTATCGACTCGAAACCCATCCACGCCCCTCTTCAACCAGAACTCCATGGCGGAATCGTATATAGCTCGTCGAGTTTCCACGTTTTCCCAATTAAGATCTGGTTGCTGGGTGGCGAATAGATGCAGGTAGTATTCGCTCGTAGTTTCGTCCCATTGCCATGCACTACCACTGAAGAAACTTCGCCAGTTATTTGGAGGCATGCGAGTTCCATCCGCGGCATACTTTGCCGGCTTCCATATGTACCAATCTCTTTTTGGGTTGTTCTTTGAGCTTCGTGATTCCTTGAACCACGCGTGTTCATCGCTGGTATGATTGACGACGAGGTCAAGGATAAGTTTCATGCCGCGAGAATGGCATGCTTCGACCAAGTTCTCCATGTCTGCCACCGTGCCATATGGAGCGTAAACGGCTTCGTAATTCGAGATATCGTAACCCATATCATGCTGTGGTGAATCGTACATGGGCGAGACCCAAACAATATCGATTCCGAGCTCCTTTAGATAATCGATTTTGGAAATTATTCCAGGTACATCGCCTAGACCGTCATCGTTGGAGTCTTTGAAGCTGGCGGGGTAGATTTGATATACAGTTCCGTCTTTCCACCATTTTCGTCCTTCGACCGACATGATTGCTGCGTGTGTAAAAAGAATGGGCGTAGAAGGTAATTATGCAAAACGAAGAAATATTTAAGCTTAAGAGGATGTCTGCATGGCTATGACAACAACAAGGCAGGGAAAAGAGGCAGAGAAGAAAGAAAAAAGATATGGGAACTTTACCATTTTATATAGTGAAAATGGGCTAGCTGCCGACGAGACGGCACGGCTGCAGGTATGCAGGGCATGAATCGAACGGGTGCCCAGTATCGTGACCAAGTCCACATTGAAGAACTCACGATGTTTCCGATTTTGGCAGATTCAGATGCAGATCGACGTTCCATCGTCAATATGTTGCCGTGGTACCCCGCCCCGCTGTGGCTGGATGATATTTTGGAGGGGTAAAATTGCGCTGCAGCGAACATACCGACGACTCAAGGCGGCAGCTTGAAGGGAAATCGTCATGGTGCAGAAAACACGACTCGTGTGGAGATGTGATGACTTTAGGTGTAGTAGAAAAAGGGCAGCGCGAGACGTTTTTAAAAAGAAAAAAAGACGCTGTGCTGTGCGGCAGAGGCCGACTGAAGTAAAGTAGAGTGGGGAGGAAGAGGAGCATTGAAGGGCATGAGCATAGAAGTCTTGGTTGTTCCATGTACCTTATTCTTGGAAGCAACTGAAACCCTCGGTAAACGGTTAAATATAGGGTTTTAAAGCATGTTTACATCACGTGGCATGACCGACACTTCCGTTTTGAGATTGCTTGAAGAACACCCACCACCAGAAACAGACGCTCAAGCCCAAAAGAAACATGTTTCTTTACTTACGGCTTCAGCCCTACCAGATGTCAGTCGGAAGCGCCGCGTTTCATCCGGCCCATCGGATCCTCTCAACTGATCTGAGCACAACAAACGTCAACGGAGCAGCGATGGGATTTTCCTCTTCTAATCTTCCAACTTCTTCCTATCTTATGCTCACTGGTTTTCTATGTGCATTTTTCTCTCGTCCATCAAAGATCAGTCGGAAATACCTGGAAGTCAAATTTATGAAAGCAACTATGGCCAGTCCGGTGGCGAAGTTTGGCTGTTGCGCGTCCAACTCGTCAAGCCGACGCCAGTTTATCACTATGCTTTAAATCTGATATCTGCAGGTAGAATTTGTAACAATATTTTCCGAACACTAGGGTAGTTGTTGCATTTGTCGGGTCTCAAAAATTGACATTGACAAGCTATGGCACGGTTACCCGAACCGTGTTGTCAACCCTTCCCTGCCGAACCATCTGTAGAAGTAAAAGCCGTTCCGATCAAGTAACAAACCAGAATTGGGTTCCTTAGTAGATGTCCAAACTACCGCTCCACTGTGCCATGCAATGTTTCTGGTAATGTTTCTTCCCCAGATGTTTCCGCTCCACCTGAGAAACAAAATCCACACTGCAAACAATCGACAATCGAAACATTCTGTAAATAGACGCTCTAGATCTATGTTTTGTTATCCACCGTACAGTTACATCCCCCACCAGCATTGGGGCGGCATCGGCCAAATCGAATCGACGGCCAGAGGCGGTAGTTCATTCTCCAAGGCTCCTGTTCGCGTCTTCTTTGACTACCTCCACAGTAACTTGCGAGCGAGGTCTGCTTGCTTTATATAGAAGTCGTCTCCCTTTCCATTATGTCCTGGCAGACCATCTCTTCATTATCAATTGCATCTTCTCTTTTCATTCGCATTTCTGTTTGTCCTGAGCATCGACCCACTGCTGGCGGTTGTATTCCAATTTCATCAACTTATTCGTTTCGTCTTGAGTAATATCAGGCTGCTGGCAGTTATCGAGAACTCGTCATGGCAACCAACACTGTTTCTCATAACACATCTGCCATCGGAAACGATGGTAGTGCTGCAGAGACCCGAGATGCTGCATTCGATGAACAAGAAATGAGCCTTAAAGATAATGTTAAACTTTACTGGTAAGTCCCAAACTCTATGTATCATAACCAGCTTCAAATTGGGTTGAAGCTAAGGCACACTTTTCAAAATGGAACGATTCGTACAGCTCGAGATAGCTTAATCCAACTCGAGCTCTAGCACTTGTATCAAGGTGTACTAATTTTGATTTCGGTATAGGCCAGGGGTCCTATGGGCCCTCAATGTTTCTTTTTCGTTGATTATGGAAGGCTTCGACATTGTCCTTCTACAATCATTATACGCGATGCCGCAATTCAATCAGAAATATGGTGTCCTTGCGGACGACGGGACCTATACTATACCTGCCAGTTGGAAGACGGCTCTCTCGAATGGTGCTCTATGTGGGCAAATAATTGGTCTTTTCTTCGGCGGGTTCTTCGTGGATAGATACGGCTACAAAAAGACGATCGCTGGTGCCCAACTCCTAATGAAAGCCACCATCTTTGCTTTGTTCTTTGCGCCTAATGTTAAAATATTATTATTGGGAGAAATATTGTGTGGTGTTCCCTGGTAGGTACTTATACCGAGAAGTTTGGAACAAATACTTATAATTTTCAGGGGCATGTTTCAATGTATGGCAACAGCATACTCATCGGATGTGGTTTCCTTGAAACTTCGTCCCATCCTTTGCACATGGGGGAATGCTTGCTGGGTTATTGGGCAGTTGATTGCATCAAGTGTACTTCGTGGGATGCTGGATCGTGCAGATCAATGGGCATATCGGTATGATTAGTGGCAACAGAATTCGAAATTTGCACTAACACTTACGTCAGGATCCCATTTGCTCTTCAGTGGGCATTCACACTCCCTCTCTGGATATACATCATCTACGGCCCTGAATCTCCAGTAAGTAGTAATTCTTTCGATCATTCCCTTCCACAAAAACAACACAAGCGCCTCTTAGAAAGCTTGCCAAATGATCGGATACTGATTTCGTCTGATTCAGTGGTGGCTGGTACGCAAAAACCGTATCCCAGAAGCCAAACAGGTCATCCTCCGTCTGACGAGTCGCACGAACACTACCTTCAACCCCGATGCCTATGTCGCAATGATGACAGAAACCAACGAACACGAAGCCCTCATCTCTGCCGGAACCTCATATCTCGACTGCTTTAAAGGCACCAATCTCCGTCGCACAGAGTGTGCATCTCTCGTCTGGCTCATCCAAGCGACCTGTGGCTCAACATTCATGGGTTACTCAACCTACTTCTACCAACAAGCGGGGCTTCCCACAAAAATGGCATTCAACTTCACGATGGGTCAGTATGCCATCGGTATCGTAGGAACTCTCGGATCATGGTTCTTGATCGGTTATATGGGCAGAAGAACGATCTATTTAGTAGGATGTTGCATCCTCTTTTACCTTCTTTTACAAACCGGCTTTATTTCTCTCTTGCCCGAAACAAACAAACCCTCTCGCTGGGCAATTGGTTCCTCACTCCTCGTTTACACATTCATTTACGACCTTACCGTTGGCCCAATCTGCTACGCTCTAATCTCCGAACTCTCTTCTACGCGTCTCAAGTCCAAGACAATCGTAATTTCACGAATGACCTATATTGTAGGAAGCATCATCTCTAATTTTATCACTAATTATCAACTTACTCCCCGTCCTACCGGGTGGGACTGGGGTGCTCGATCGGCGTTTTTCTGGGCAGCCAGTTGTGCTTTGTGTGTTTTCTGGATTTATTTTCGCTTGCCTGAACCGAAGGGCAGAACTTGTGGCGAGATGGATGTTTTGTTCGAGTGTAAGATTTCTGCGAGAAAATTCAAGGAAACAAGGATCGAGGATCTTGTATTAACTGCTAATATGAGTACCGGTGTCGCAAGTAGTATGGCGACAGAAGAGGCCGGGAAGAGGACGGCCGGAAATCCTATCAGAAATAGAGATCAGGTCTAGGACTTGATATATTTCGGTGTTGTTCTTTTTTTCTTGTTTTTTTCCCTCTGTCTCTCTCTTGCATTTTCCTATACACTCTCACTTTGCTTGTTCCCTCTTTTCCTTTGTATTTTTCTTTGTCTTGTTTTTGAGAGGATCTTTGGCGCAATTATTGTATTCGGATACGGGGCATGAGGAAGGAATACTGATGAGCAAAAGGAAAAAAAAGGCGTTTGTCGAATCTTGATGCATTTTTATAAGGAGTATTGATAATAAGATTTTTTCTTTACAAATCGGAAGCCGCTTGCAAACGACAGGGTCAATAAATTTAACAACAAATTTATTTCACTACTTGGAGAGACTGACTACTATGCTGCTAGTTTTCAATTCTCAGACAATGCTCTGTGAGCACGCTGAAGCATGATAGCGACAGCCCAGCTGGCCGGCGTTTGAAAAGAATCCCAGAAATACAGTCTAAAAGGAAGTGGCTGTACCGTCACAAGCGTTTGGAACAAGGATCTTAGATACCGTTACCAAAAAGGAACAAGGTGCCTAATTCTTAACAACTTCTTATCTCCTAGACCCCTACAACGTTCGGGAGGGTTTCGAAGTGGGTAGAGGACGTACTATTTAACTACAGCTTTGGAAGATATTGAAGATGTTCTACCAAAAAGTTACTAACCATTAATATCTTAGTCGACTAAGTCTAGAAAGCGTATTGCGACGAAGAACGCTAAAATGTTATGTTTGAAGGACATTATAATTTGGATCCTAAAACGCGGTAGAAATGAGCCCTAGATAAGGAAAAGCTAGGGAGCTTTATACTAAGATTATAAGCCTCTTATAATATATATAGTAGTTAAAGACAAGGTGTTATACCTATGATTATATTTTGCTCATGTCCTAAGCGAGGATACTTAATTAAACCTAGGTACCTAGTCCAAAAATCGTCACATGACCGATCTAGAACCGTCCGGGTGGCTGCCTACCAAAGTTCCCTTTATTAGTGTAAACTAAGGCAGAATTTACTATTAAGGTAATTTTAGGGGGTAACGGACGCTGATATTAACCTTACCATTAGATTCAGCCAAGAAATGGGCAGTTTTAGTGTATCTTGAGTAATATTTGTCGTACCGTTTAAGAAGGTCGTGAATCACTTCCTCTATCGTCACTTCTCAAGTCTAGAAACACAAGTTTACAGATAGGTACGCAGATGGTACATACGGCCATAGACTGAGGAGAATTGGGCATCCCGTCCGCTCTGCCATACACAAGCCTCAGATCGGCAGATTAGTAGTTGGGTGGGTGACCACCAGCGAATACCTGCTGTTGTATGTTTCTGTAATTTATTTTTTGGGCTTTTTGCGTCTGTGACATTTGACGGCATAGGCTCAAGAGCTAATAGGTATCAGCAGGTCGTTGGCTTCCGTCCTTCAAATCTGCTGAGAGACGTGACTTAAAGAAAACGTAAAGTGAAAACTTATATTCCCTCCTTTTTTTTATCGCGAGATAACCCATCTACCAATAATACAACTGTCCAACACACTTTTCCCGTCCCGTGTTCAAAAAAATACGTAAACACAAAGTCCAACATAAGTACAAGTACATACCATCCTCATACAAGCCCAGTCCTCAACGCTTCCACGTGATCCTTCAGTATCTATGAACATGACTAACTCCAAACTTGTCTTCCGTAACACCGATCTTTTGTCCCTCCATACAAGTATAATACCTTCCCTCGTTCCTCCGTTTCGTATCAAAGCCAATGGGATGTCTCTTCTCCATCTCAATCCTATGCTTCGATTTAACATTCCCATCCCTTAACCGCATCTTTTCAAAATAAACATATGCGGCATAGAACACACTACTCGTGTTCCCCGCACTGGGGCCCGTTTTGTTCAAAAAATCATTAAGAACCTTGGACTGAATAGCCTTCGCCTCAGGATACGTCTTCGCAATCTCTCTTCGGAACCCCGCATTCGACACATTAGGCATTCTCAGATGCGCCTCGATCTTCCTCCTGACCTCATCACAAGAATCAAATACCGGGACCGAGACCGTATCTTCACCGTCCAATCGAATAGAAATGGAATTCTCAGCCTCCTCATCTGCTTTCTTGACTCTCTTCTTGGGAACGGGACCTTGAGTCATCTCTAGCTTCTGGAAATAGCGGTACGCGGGCCCATATGTTGCAGTATTCAACCCCTTCGTCTTCCCGTTCATCCCCATGAAGGTACGGTATGATTTGCCAGACACGCCGAGTTTCTCGCACAGCTTTCCTTGTGTGATTTCGCCTGTGGCCATGAGATTTCGGAGTTTTCGACGGACGGCATCGCATTGGTCCGCTGGGAAGTAGTAATGTTCATCATCGCTGTCTTCATTCGCTGCGAAGGTATCGGATTTACGTTTCAATGATGAAGTGCTAGGAGCAGCAACATCGGCGAAATGTGAGGCAGGGGGAGGCAAAGAGTCGGAACTGGGCATGGAGCGGTTCTTAGTGATGGGAACGCTGGGGCCTAGTCCTCTGGAGATGAGTTCTTGGTCCAATGCTGCATATTCTTCGAGTTTCTGTTGGTATTGCGGACTTGCGTAGTATTCCTGTCGAAAAGAGCTGGTTAATATGGGATAAAGGGCGTGAAAAGCTCGAGATGCGTAGAAAAGGGGTATGGACATACAGCTGAGCTCATGAGTTTCCCGTTTGCGTCTCGTCGCCAGGCGAGCATGTCGCCCATCCTGTCTGACCCGTCCTCAGCCTCTGTTGGGTAATAGCTCATTGCCTGATATTCTCGTTGTATATTCTGATATTTTGTGTAGGAGTATACCTATTTCTGAACAGGAAAAGAGCTTTCAGGGGAGCTTGGTGTGTAAAAGCTTGTGTTTGGCGTTGGGAACTGAAACTTGGAAGACGCGACGCGCCGTGCGACGTAATATCAACAGGAAACCTAAAGTATCCACCACTTCACGTGATGAAATTCTTCAATTGGAATTGGAATTTGCAGCCAATTGGATTTCTTTCCATAAGGATAGATAGCTGTCAAGAACTTATTATGTTGTTTGCAGCTCGAACTTCCTTGCCTCTATTTATATTTTGAAAATACATGTTGATAGCTATCCCAATTCAGCGGGAATCCCTCGAGCCGAGTTTTGATGTTTTCTTTTGTTGGTTGGTTGATGTAATAAACGATTCCTCCTACGTTAAACGTTTCCTTCACTACGGAGGTCTTCAATCTTTTTTCAGCCCAAATGCATTTTTTCGGATTTAAGGACGGAATTTTCCAGTGCGAATGTATGTAAAATTCCCGCAGTTTTCTCTAGTTTTGTCCATCGCTTCGAATAGTCTGCTCTGCACTCGATCCAACAATATGCAAACAATTTCAAAGGGGGACGCGTGAGGTGACTTTGATATATTCTCGGGTCCACGGGTGGACTTCTTCCCGCTTTCCATGTACGACATGACGTGCGTGTAATGGAATTTAGCATCAGCATACCACCAACCAAACGATAGGTAGATGGATACTCTACTCGTGCAATTTTCTAGCTCAACGAACAACCATCTGACGTACTCGCGGATGTTCAGTCTAAAAAGTCGACTAATTCCAAAGGGGACGCGCGTGTGCTTTTCAGCCCAATACGTACCACCCAAACAGGCGATATAACTTGAAACGTCCTATTCCCTTCCCTCCAGATAGTTCCAAAACTCAACAACCCCATAAAGAAAATCACACCACTCATAAAAATGGTCCTCATACCACCGGATACGAAAGAAAAAGAAGCTGGATACACACCAGCATCACCCACAGCCCCTGAGCAAGCACCTCCACCATATACCCCCTCAGAAACATACGCCTCATCGATATCCACCCGCTTCCCTAGGTCCGAGCCCGCTCCTGCATCCTCTCAACTAACCTCCACACTCAACACACCATGGGAAAAGGGAATAAGTTCCAAAACTGCCGTCTCGAGGACCGGTCCGCTGAACATCCAAGGCTCTGTAGAGTCCAGGTCTTCAGTCACCTTATCGGAATCGATCCATGTAACAGGCCACGTTGAATCGTCAAGCTTTATCCATCTTAAAGACAATATCGTGATTGAGGGGAAACTCGATTCCTCGTCCGAGGTTAAAGCCAGAGATGGGGTAAGGATTAATGGGAAGATTGACGCGAGAGGGAGGGTGGAAATTTGTAGTGGCGAGGAAGTAGTAAGTGTTGGCGGTAAGATTGATGCTAGAGGGGCTGTGATCTTGGATGGATCAAGTTTCTTGGGGAAGCAAAAGCAGGCCAACGAGAGTGATGGGAAGAACTTCGGGGTTAGGATTGGGGGGAAGGTCGATGGTGGGGGCGCTGTTGATGTTAGGGGAGTGGTGAGTATTGATGGGAAGATTGACGCAGGAGGGAGGATTTTTATTGAGGGGTTAGTTTATGTTGGTGGGAGTGTTGATGCTGGTGGAGGCGTTAAGCTCTCTGGGATTGAGGGTGGTGGGGTATACGTTATTGGAAAGGTTGAAAGTAGGGGAAACGTTGAAATGAGAGGGCCAGTTCGGATTGATGGTGATCTCGGTTCTAGTGGAAATTTGCGTCTGGATTCTGAGCAGGAGCAAATGATTCTAGGGGGGAAGGTCTCTGCGAGAGGCAATGCAAATGTGAAGGGTATTGTAAACATTGGGTGAGTACTCTATCCTTTCAACCCCGATCATGATTCGGGATCCGAGCTAACCCATACGACCACAGGAAATCCTTTACAGTGAAAGGGAATCTTAGCCTTGATGGTCACTTGCACGTGGATGGTGGTTTGGCTGTCAGTGGCACTATTTCTCAGACGCCAGGTTCAACCATATCTGGAGGTCCATGAGGATTGGCATCTACATTCCATGTGAAATTGGTAAGGCGATACTAGATACTACAAATACAAGGGATTTGGCTGGAATAAGGAACGATTTAACGTTGAAACTTTCCAGCTAGATCGAGAAATTTAACGAAAGCAAATCATGTTTCTGAAAACTATATAACTATTCGTACTGTCTTCTGGAGACGGCCTCTCCTTAGACTCCACGCGCGAGTAACAAACAAACAAGTCAGCAGCCCATAACATGACGAGAATCAGCTTAATCTGACCAGTGACAAGAGACTCTTTTGTTGAGGTAAAAATGGCTAATTTTGAATTGTGCAGCAAATTTCCAGATTTCATCCCAGCAAAGCTCGTATATATATTTATACCTCAATGCTTCAAGGCTTTCGCTAACCCTTGGGTGAGTCTCGTGGATGAGATTTTGATTGAGGTTGTCTATAGAGACGGGTTGTACCTTTTTCTGAGCAACCGAAAGATCAGCTACGCCATTGTCATACTCATTGCGTGCATGAGGGCGATTCGGTACCTTCCCGCGCCTGTGCTTCCTGAAGGAAAAGTATGAGACAATTACGCCGCAGAGTACGCGTTTGTCATTGGACAAAATTACTGTAAGCAAATGAACTCGTAGACTCTCTGAGCCAGTTTTACTCATCAGCAAGACATACTTGTCTGTATTCTCTCGCATGACTTCTTGTTTGTGGTCAATATACCGGTACTGGCTGGCGCAGAAGCACAAAAGTACTCAACCTTTGCCCTATTTGTAATCATTTCATGTAGGCACTTTAAGTTGAAATTCTCGAAAGCCACGAGAACGAGAAGTGTATTTACGTACATTCTTGCTGCAGGAACGACAAGTGCTGCTTTCCACTTGCATAGAGCATCCACCAAGATTGAACGTATCCACGTAAAGCAAATTGCCAACATTCGATATATCCACTTGATTTGGCTATGATTTACTAAGACAAAGCTACCGCTTAGCACAGCCGTCTTCCAAGTACCTTCGTGTTGCAAGTTAATCAAGCAAGAATCTGCAGATCAATATCACAAGTCAGCCCTGGAAGGTTGAGGATCAATATACGTACGTGAAAAATAATAGCTCCGAATGGAGAAAGTTTGGATGGATCAAATCCCATTTATTGATTATCTCAATTCATCTTAAACAACGTCGATCTTTTGGAAATGGGCGTCGGGAATAATAACTTGTCTTCTTACTATCGTAGTACTGCGGAATTTTACTTTCCTGCACTTAATTCACCTGATGGCCGACCTCTTACACGTTCAAAAGACTCTACCTTAGAATCAAGCGAGAGGAGAAAGTACTCAGAGTTGCACACGGGAGGCGGTGTTTGGTGGGAGTGAATCCTCGAGCTCGCTACTCTATGAACCTATCACTGGGTAGCGGCAGCAAAAAAATAGGAATATGAAAATGATACTGCCTCACTGTTCTGTTTTGTTCCTTGACTATGATTACGACTTATTGGAAGTGTCACTATTAGCTAGGAAGAGATAGCACATTGGTGTCCATTTCATATAGATCCAAGCGTACATCTTGAGATTGGGACTCATGGCATCATTTTGACGATGGTGGAAATTTTTGAAGTACCTGCTTGTAAGTATAGGAAAGCACTAGAAATGTTTCAAGAATGAAGTTGTATACAAGAACGCCTTAAGGTGTAAATTAGATTCTCTTTTTTGAAAGGCTAGTAATAACTAATCTAGTCTAGGAATAGGAAATTCATTTTCAATCATTAAATAAAACTACATGCTCAAGAACTATAAACATTAACGCCACCCGTTAGCTCTCAGGGAACGATCATTTGGACTGGAAAGGTTCTGCCTCGTTTCTTCTTCTTCTGGGCTGCTGACAGTTGTACTTGTCCCCGCACCCCATGGGCGCTGACTGTATCTTGGATTGCTTTCTGGGGACATGATTTCCGCCCGTTCATTTCCTGTAGGCTCATATCCCCATGTCTGGTGTGTCCCGACGGATTTCGTGGGCGAATCGTCTCTCATACTATCTTGCGCGCCATCTTTTTCGCTCATGTTTGCTTCGTGATGTGTTGCGTTTTCTGCTGACATCTCTACTGCACTGCAGCCTGCAAGTTCGGTTGGTAGTTGCATGTCGTATAACTCCGCCGCCTTGGGAGAACCCAAACTTCCTTCGGCTTCATTGATATTGTTCGATGCAACTTCGTTCCTGAATCCTGAATTGCCATGCCCACTGTTTGGAGATGTTGATTCACTTCGTGAAGAACCGTCTTCTAGTTTCCCAGCTACACCCAGTGGGTGTTGCTTTCTTCGCCTTAAATGCAGAAGCGCCAAAAGCCCAAGTATTCCGACTCCTGCGATTGATGCTATAACTATGCCTGCTATGACGCCAGGAGACATTCTGCTTGATGTGCTGCCAGTCTGTGAGATTGCGAGTGCCCGGAAAGCCGATTCGGATTGGGAAGATGTAGGGTTTAGAGCAAAAAGCATGCCCTCCTTACAATCTGAAGATTGCTTCGAGTAAAAGAATTGGGCGGTTGACACGTTTACGGCAAGCGATATTTCCGTTGCGCTGTTGCCGATGTAATCAGAATCGAATCCGTTAGGAAGTTTTTCGCATGGTCTTTCGAAACTGGATTGGGTAATGGTATGGTTTCCAGAGGAGAAGGCAAAAACCACTTTATCTCCAACTTGTGCGTTTACTGAACTTGGAATGAATGTTGGACCGGCTCCAGCTATCACCTTCACAGTGTGAGAGAAGTTTATAAGAGTAATGGAGATAGCTTACAGTATGAGTCTGCCCAACCAGCCCCCCCGAGGCTCCTGAAGTACTTGTTGGAGCCGCGATTCCTGTTGTTGCTGATGGTGCGGCAGTGATACTTGGAACTTGAGCAACCCCATAAGCAAAACCCTCGTAGGGAGAAGCATAAGCTGCAGCATGAATGTCGGGAGCTGAAAAGATCGATGTCGCAGTAACTCCAGAGGAGCCATATGCGGTTACAATCACTGGGGTTCCCATAGTACTACATTACCGGGCTTCAGTTCTTGATTCATCATGGATTCTTGAAGTCTGGAAACTTTCTTTCAACTTACATCGGGGTATAACATGTTCCTCCGAATGCTGGCCTATCTGAAAAAATCGTTGTTTTGGGAGGTGTAAATTGATAACCGCTAATACGAATGTTAGTTATCTGTATATCAGATAGGATTCTCGTCATACTTAGGGCAGCAAGCGATGTAATTTGAGGTATATGCTGCTAGAGAGCTGTAGCTCTGAGGACAAATGAGCGCCTGAAAAGCACCTTGGGTCACACCTCCAGCCAGTTCCAGACGACTCTTGATATATTGCGTTGGATAACAATCCGTCATTGTAGTTCCTGGGACTGGCAGTACTTCATTCATCCAAATTTCCCACTCCCTGTTCTCCAGCATTGTCAGGTGGTTTTCTATGCATGCTGTGTTAGAGGGCATGAATGTTGTCGTTAGGGTAGGCGCCACCATTGCGGCGGCAAGAGATGTTGTCAAAGACATAATTATAAAAAGTATGAAGCTATTCCGATCAAAGAATGGCATTCCCCAGGGAGGAGAGGAAAGCAATGTGAAGGAGGGATTTCAACTTTATGCGAGGGGATGATCATTCTATTGTACTAACCCACTTCATCCTTTCCAAAAGCCTCCACCCATAATTCTAGGATTGATGACAGACTGATTCCGCAGCCCATTGGACGAAAAAGGCCAGTATTGAGAAATTCAGGGTAGAGACGTGCCTCGCAGCTGCATTGGTACTGTAGCAGGGACCTTTGGCTCATGGATTACCTCAAGCGTACGGCACAGTCCTTGGCCAAAGGACTGCGCCGCATGCATCGTCCGATTTTGAGCTTATTAAGGGGATCATCTTTCCTGAGGGTGTGCAAAGATTTTGCAAGAAATACAAAGTTATTATCAGGAGAGATGTATTACTCCGTAGATGGTTCTTCTAATGGAGTACGTTTACGGAGTATTGAGGTAAGGCTCTTGGTATGTTGAAGGAGAATCCTTACCCGATCCCCTCAATTATGTTTTGTCCAATATAATTTAGCATCCTTTGG
Source organism: Hymenoscyphus occultus (assembly GCA_900536445.1). Classification (NCBI taxonomy): domain Eukaryota; kingdom Fungi; phylum Ascomycota; class Leotiomycetes; order Helotiales; family Helotiaceae; genus Hymenoscyphus; species Hymenoscyphus occultus. Next base: position 55,854 of record UNPT01000232.1, on the reverse strand, counting down.
ACCCCATGTTTCAAAATAGATCGCCTGAGATCTTATTGGATAACCTTGTAAAGTGAAGGATTCGGTGTAACACATAGATCCACATGTCTACCTACCCGTACAACCATGTAACTGTCAAGCTGATCGAGTGGTGGACTCCAGAAAACTACAAAATGATGGGAATATCCCTCGAGATTTCTGGTAACCTGAAGATATCCTTGTGCCCTCTGAATTGCTGAAGAAACTGAGGAAGGGGGCAACTTCAAACTCACTGCATGCTCGATCTCGCTTAAGACTGTATCAAAATTTGGTTGTCTCCTTGCGTGGGCATCTGATGACAACCTTCGCACAACCTATTAGTATCCATCTTGCGCCGCACTCCTTAATATGTCTTCTGAACGATCAAATCACAACTCGATCCTCTCTATCCACGCCCTGTGCAAGCCTGCGTACAGAAGGAGGGATATTCCCATCATTCATGATGTACGTCATTAGATCTCAATTCTCTTCACCATCCTTACTTATCGTCAGAAGCTGAGCATCTGATGGACGACTTTTTTTCTGCAGAGGGTCGGATAAAATTTCGCCAGTCTGTGCCTTTTTCTAATCTACGATCTTGGGGCTTGTTTGATTGGTCCACTTTTGTGTAGTAAGATCTTACAGCATCAATCTCTGTGGGGACGGGAAAAAATTCCGATTACAGTATCCTCCGCCCAAACCATATGGAGCAGCACTCTTTTTTTGAATCTTTCAAAAAACACACCACATAACGAAAACGATTAGAGCTCAGTACAAGTTCTGATAGGTATGTGCATAGAGTCAACTGATGATCGTTTTATATTTTTCTGACTTGCACACAGTATGAGGAATAAAACCGTCTTTCAGAATGGGGTCTATATTTTTCCGCCCCCAACCCCAACGAGAACAACGCCCTTGTTTCCGTAACGGTGCTGTAATCCCTGCTTCTTTGAACACGAAAAATGGCGTGCCATGAATAGATATCGAATGTCGGCTGTGACGCTGCGCATGCTCTTCGATGTGCGCTCGCTCCCAACATTTCAGATCCTGTTGTTGCTGCTTTTGTTTCTTCGGTGAGGGTGGATGATGACTCATTTATTCCTGAATCAGTTTTAAGTATCAGGTGCGTAGATTGAGTGAGATACGATTGTTTTGCCCTGTAAATTTCACTCCTGATTCTCGGTGAAAATTACGAGCCAAAGCAGTAGTCAGAAAAGAGGGGTACTTCTGTCATTTTAAACTTTTTGTACTCATTGCCTCTACGAAGTAGTATTGCAATAAGGTTATTGAACTTGGTCACTTCCCCACTGCCAACTCATGGTCAGTCAACCTACTCGAGTACCATCCGTTAGCGCTCGTCTTCCATCTAGGTATTTGTAGCTGAAGGGCCTGTATACAATTACTGTCAGCGACTAGGTTTTCCCAGTTGATTCGATGGCATGCCAGACCCCGTCGGGGGTTTTAGCCTTATAGGGTTGGCTTACTCGGTTGGCTTTTCTCAGCCTGCTTTTATATACGCCGATCAATCCCGATACCCTGCTTCTCAGCCGCCTTTGGCCCTTAATAATCTCCTTCTGTTGCATCTACCACTGAAAGTTATGCTAATGTATTGTCTTCTCTTGTTCATTTTTGAATTGAATAGCAGCCGTTATGTTTTGAGCTAGCAGTAATGGTGGCTGTGTAGCGAGGGTGGTAGCGGGGAAGGAATACGCACTTTAACTAGAAGGCTGGAGATTTCGAATGAGAGCTCTGGTTCGCTCATAAACAGACCCATAATTATGCATCTAGTAGTGAGTGCTTAATGACGGCTTACAAAAACTCCCTATCGTTGTAAGAGACATGGTCGTTACTGTACTCTGTACACACCTCTCTTCGAATAAAACCATTCCAAAAGCGTCGGACAACTAAAATAGTTATATAAAGAGCTTGAATAATTGTTCAGTCTTACTTTTCACTGACCTAAGTATCCTAAGACAATTATCTTGATTGTACTACAGATTTAGTATAATAGAGTTTTATATAGTGTGTACAGAGTAACGACCAGGTATCTTACAAAAGCATCGTTGGCCTTATAGGTAGAAATTAGGGGAGAAAGTCGCCTATTACAGCCGACTTTTTTCCCGTTTTACTCAAGCCCTTAAAATATTTCGTTTGCTGTATCTTCCTAGACTAATGAGATTTTTTTCCGGGCCTGTACTAGATGATTTGGGGTGTCAGGCTTTGGGAATACAACAGTTCAAACCTCTTTTCCATTTCTCACAGGTTTTTATTCCTGTGCTCAGTTGACAGCTTTGCTTAACTCCTATCAAAGAACGGAAAATGTCCCTTTTACTTTTCACCTTTACTCTCGAATTGCTGTTTAGATGCTTCCCAGATCGCCTTTGAACTTCAACTGCTGGCTTTACGGTGTCTCTAACCATGCGATCTACCATCAAATATCGAAGGTCTCATGTCGGTTGTATCACAGTGATAGTAGCCTCAGGAACTTGATATTGAGCTCGTGAAACTGCACCAGCAAGGGAAACCAGGCGGCAAGATAATCGCGGTTCAGCCTCAATCTATGGCCGTTCCTGACTAAAATCTCACATGCACGGATGGATCTTGATGGGGAAAACAGGTTATCGCTTAGGGAGCCGAAGAGCATATGGTAATTCAGGGAACATTGAAGACCTTGTGTAATATATGAACCGAAATAAATGTCCCTTCTACCAACACTTATACTCATTTGGTAATTCGATGAATTTCGAAATGGGGGGGTTACATTCAAAGGCATTATATAATCGTCGGATTTACGCAAGTTGATGATTCAGAGTAAGCCGATTAGCCTACAGCTTTGTCGGGTGCTACGGCAGGACGAGACTGGTTGCGGCTGAAGTGAGCTTTCACAACATTGGAAACTGGACTGGCTATATTGTTGATGAGTTTTAATTTACATCTGCGCCATGGATAGAACTGGAATATCAACTACCGTAGGCCACCTATGGTCTATCTATCGGCGAGATGATTCCGAAGCGAAACCGCCTTGGACACTATCTAGATATCTGCTCATCTCCAGCGCCGGTATCGATTCTTAGCAAAAGTTATAAGAAATTTCACCACCAATTAGTGAGAGTCTAAATTTGCTTGAAGAATTGATAAGGATATCATTTGATTGATAAATAACCATCGCCCTGAATATGAAGTGTCTTTGGAGGATTTCATTGCAAAGCAGGTCAGTTGTTCTCAAATACTGTAACGTCTACAAGAAACCTTCAGGCTATTATACTCAAAGTTTGGAAGTTACAATTTTAGCAATACCGAACTGGTAAAATTAAAGCGTTGATTTGCTTAAAACCCAAGATAACAGTCATCAGTAATTTTGTATTCTTCAGTAAGTCCCGATGTCAAGTTATGTAAGGGAAAAAGAAATGTTAATTCCATCATCGAACAGGCGTTGGAGCGTATGTGGAGAACTTATATATTTCAGCTACTATACTGACGTTGCTAGTCCCACGCTGGACCGCTGATCTGAGAGACTTGGTTGGGGCAACGCAAGACGACAGGAGATGTTGATCAAAATCTGTTTTCCCCCTCCTAAAGTGAAGACATATTTGAATTTAGTATTTGGTGAGACTCTTGTAGTAGAGCGAGGTCTGCTGTTCTATCCCTTGAGAAGCTTTCTACTGATCTCTCGTTATCATCCCCGAAAAGATAAACCGAGGCAATAGCAGAGAGGAACAACCAAATCGCTTGAAATACCAACCCGGTATGCCTCGTAGCATAAAGACAGATACTCAGCGGGAACCCTATCTAACAACAAACACAACGTCGTCCTCCAAATCTTCGCAGTACACCTCATCCACCATCTGACCCTAGAAAAGATACCGGAGTCAGTAATGCTAAATTACATAAAATTTTCGAGTTACGTGACAGATTTTGGAGAAATTAAGACTTGCTTAAATATATCTCTGTCGCCGTCGAACAATGCAGAAAGGGAGCCAATAAATTAGAGAACACATACCTCCATAATTCCAGCAACGTATGCTACCCCGCAGACAGAGTAAACGTGTTTCTCATGATCGTTTTGAGCGTGTGCGTATTGTCTTAGAATGAATGGTGCTGGAGCCCCAAACCAAACAGCTAAGTGATCTCCTTTTTCGATGATATCAAGCCCGATTCCACAGAATCCAGTTGCTGTGATGAAAAAACAGGAAGACGGAAAATGATTCAACAGACTCAATCGGTATTCCCGAACGCTTTCATCGCTCTCGCTTAGTGGGTTTTCCAGTATTTTCTCGTACATTTCACTGTAAGATTCGGGTGCGGACTCGCGGGTTGCTCCCGAGTATGCTTTGTTTGCTATCAACGTCCGCCAGAGTGGTTCGCTGGTCTTGAAAGCGTGCAAATGTGGTCGGGTTGTGGAATGGGAAGCTGCAAGTTCGCGAGCCTTGTTGGCGAAAGCTTCAACCCGAGGTAAGTGAGCCAAAGGGTTCACTGATTCGCCAAATACGATCTTATCAACAATAATATCGACTGGCAGACCTCGAATACGAAGTGTTTGTAGATTTGAATCCACTTCTCCGTTAATTGCATCACTACCTGAGCCCGAAGCCCCAATTCCAGCAGGGTGGAAGCGAGATGGGCTAAGAAGTGATTTGGTACCAAACTTCGGAACCCATGAAGGGAAAGACGGATCCGAAAAGTTTGGTCCTGCAAGCTTCAAGCCGGAAAGAAGAAACGCCCCTTTGCCGTTTTGGAATATATGCGACACTGCTTCGGCAAATACAGTTCCTAAAGGCCGGTTGTAGTCTACCTTGAAGTATTGCCTATCTTGTTCACTTAGCATACCCAGTAAGCCATATATCCTGTCTCTCGGTTCAGTTGCGTTCGAAGAAACTGTATTAAGCAATAAGTCCCGTAAGTCCTCGCCTCTTTTACTAGCAACTCCTACTCGTAGATTGTTGAGAAGATCAATTCTAATGGCGTTGGGACGAACTACGACATTCACGCTGTCTTTATCCTCGTTACTTCTCCCCTCTTTGAGCATCACCATCCCCATATTCGAAAATTCCTTCATGGCTACTCTTTGCCACACTCCAAACAGTGTACTCCAGGTCGTCCAGGAAAGTCCGCATCCTATGAGGGGGTCTTGTTTAGCGAGGACGAGTTCCTGGATAGTCCAGAGGCGAGTGAACCACTCTCTTCCTACAAGTTGTATATAGAAAGAGAAAAGCAGTCGAGACGTCTCCTCGGTAATGTCATGATCTTTGTAGACATGAGATATCAAGGCAAATGCCTCATCAGTATCTTTTGAAGACTCGCCAAGCCATATCAATACCGGGTTTGCACACCTATAGATCTCGCCCATCATGCTGACCTGACTATTTCGCTCACTGGTGTCCTCTTGGTTTATGCACAAAGCGTCGATCCAAATTCTCCGTGGTTTTTCTGGTAGTCGAAGATACCGGAGAGCGATGGCGAGGTTTTGGGTCACTGTAAAAGGGAAACCATTGAATGTGATGGTTTGTCGAATTGATGCATCCCCCCAAACATAAGATAAGGCTTCAAATTCGGGTTGCTCCAGTAAGGATATCGTTTCAGTCGAGCACTGAATTACGTTTCCAGCTTTGAGGGGCTGGAGAACAAGCTGTCTGATTTCTTTCTTTTTAGGATCTAACGAGGCGGTATATGGGCCCATCGCAGACGAAGTCTTGTAAGGAGTATTTTTTGAGGTTTCCAAGCAAGATTCCAAGCACTTCCAGTCCTTTGGGAGATGTTACTAAAAGCGGCTACACTCTAGGTAGCCACCTTCATTTATCCTGACCCTCTAGCTAGGGTAAAATTGAATTGTTCTACTAAATGAAAGATTCATTTGAATAATTGAGAATAATTCGAACAAAAATCCCACACTTTTAAGATTTTATGACCTGTCTCGAGCTTGTTTCATTCTAGAAAAAATACGGGATCGTCATTTATTGCCACTTTATAATGTTGACTGGTAAGTGGTACCAACCCCGCTTCGCCAAGCATCATGATATTGTACAGTAGTCTCATCGCAGCTGTTGTTATCAAAGTCGGAAAATTCATCCAATCTTTACTCCACCACCCGAAGCAGATATAACCTGGCCTGTTATCCATCTGGCGTCTCTACTGCATAGCATTCCAACTACATCTGCAACATCTTCAGGTTCACCAAAGCGAGGCGACGACTGAAGCGGGAAGAATTCTTTTTTAAAGTCTTCTAAAGCATCAGGGGGACATTTCATGATTGAATCGGTTTGAGTCAATCCAACTGTCACGGAGTTTGCTGTTGTACCGGCCATGAATGAGAACTGGGAGGGGTAAATCAGTTACATGTAACTAGAAAAGGTCAAAAACACTTACCTCTTCCTCCTTCCCACCAAATGCTTGTGACCATGTCCGACAAAGAGACTCTCCAGCAGACTTTCCAGCAGAGTACATCAATTGGCGAGACCATGGTTGTCGTGATCTGATTGAAGAGATGTATATGATTCTACCCTCGGGTTGGAACATTTTCCTCTTTACAAACTCCTCCACGATCAACACAGGCGTTTGAATGTTGCTTATCAAACTCTCCTGTATGCCCTCAACAGTCAATTTCCCAAGAACAGCATCACGTCCATCGGCTGCGTTATTGATAAAGATGTCAACCTTGCTTGAGAAGTGTTCGACGAGCGTGTTTGTAATTGTCTTGGCACATGTGTGCGAGAGTATGTTGGCACTAATTCCGAGAATTGTGATCTTTTGTTTCCGAGCAGTTCCCTCGAAGATAGTGTCGATTTCTTGATTCAGGGAATTTATCATGGCGATATTCTCTGTGCTGGAGCATGTTCCAAGAATAGAGCATCCTCGTGATGCAAGGTTCAGAGCAACTGCTCGCCCGATACCGCGTGACGCTCCTGTTACAACTGCTACCTTTCCGGTGAGATCCTGATCTCGCACTCGTAATGTATCCATGGTAGATATAGATCGAATGGTACTTTGGCGGTGTTTGAAGTAAACTCTCGTAGTGTTGCGGTGCAATGCTGAGAAGATGGACTTGATTACTGTACAGAAATCTAGAAGCGGGCAACCCCGCACATTCACCTTTCCGAAGCCCTGACGCCACATACGACCCATGCATACATAAGGGCAAAGAAAAAACAGTGAGTATGTATGTATCATCAATTAGTCATTAGAATTGTCGGATAATTGAGGCCAAGATTCAAAGTATTCAAGACCATCAAGTTACGTTATTAGAGAGTGTGAAAATGAAAGAAGTGCTTATCCTGGTTTTCTTGCTATTACTTCGGTCTGACAGTGGTTTTCTTTAAGAACGTCTCGACAAATGATAGCCAAACAGGTTTTACAGGATTAGCATAGCGAGATTAACCACAAAATTCTATACTTTACCCTTGACCACCCAAAGGCTTTGGTGAAAGAAGCTGGCCATAGAATTAGTATATTTATTCACTACTTCTAATATTAAACAATTACGCAAGGACACAAGAATATTTTACTGAAATAGTTTACTATTTTATTGGAGTGAGATTTAAATTGTTTCTTTTAACACATGTCTTAGAATTGGTACACATTCAAGTTGCGTTTTTCTGGATAGATTCATGAAAGTTTAGAATGTCAAAGTGAAAAACGGCAAATAAACTAGATTTAGACATCTGTATATCTCTAGGAGGTAATAGAATATGTATTTTATTACCATATTCAGGTTGTAATTTCTCGACTTCAGAACTAGCGAGTAACATGTACCGAAATTTATCTGTATTGTATATTACGATATCTAAAAGTTTTTATTTCTGTGCACCACACTGGCTAAACCTGTTCATAAGGACAATTAAAACAATTGGAGACCTCTTCCAAACTTATCTTGCTGGTGCTTGCGCCATTTGAATCCATCTCATCAGACTTGTTATCCTGTATAAGAATCCAGAAAACATATTGAGCGAGTTTATACGCAAGATGAACCAGGTTCATAAGCATCTGTAACATCTTTCCCATAAAAAGAAATCCGTTTCGATTCCAAATTCTTGTGGCAGCACGTTCTCACATTTCCCGACGTCGGCGACCAAAACTTCTAATTCCTTCATGTCGGTGAATGTATCATAAATCCCTGGATGTGCGAATCGTTCTCAGTTCGCGGGGCTGAATCCCAATAACAGACATTGTGAGCGACCCAAACAAAAGGGCATTTCCAGGAACCAAAAAGCCACCATGCATGACTAGACCAATACTGTATTACATCTTGGAAATGCTAAGTTGAGAGGCGAACTGGTGAAATAGATGCTGTTATAGGTGATGGGTTATTACCATAGAACTGTTAATTAACCCGCATTTGACTGGTACTTACTTAGGTGCCCTTAGTTTGTAGAAACTTCAGATTTTAAGCGAATGATCCAGCAGAAAGGCTGCGGTTGTTTCCATACTCTTTTGCAACATAAAAAGAACCTGTACCGCCATCTAGCAATATATTTAGAGGAATCCAATACACCTGATTTCGCGCATCATCTGCATACAACAACATCTCCTCCTTTTTACACTGCCCCTTTCATGAAGAATGGTATCCAAGATCCGAACCGTTATGCAGCCACAATATGTTGTTACCTCATCATCTTTTACAGGTCGTGGTCTACACAGGGCCTGGGCCATTATGGTTCTGCTTGATCTTGAGGATCCCTGAGAACGTGGAGAGCTCAACCAGGCTCGTGGAATATCTAACTGAGAAGACAAAACCGGCGGACTTGGTATTTTGATCTGGAACCAACGATTTCAAGTATTCCTTAGTATCAGAATACTTCCCTAATATTGACTGCTGCTTCTATTCTTCTCTTGCCTCGGAAGCGGGATTTCACTGCAGCAGAAGGATTGGCATATCCAAGTTCTTTTCATATTGGAAGGATATCAACCCAGTAAACTCGTACCATAATTCAAAGCTTGACGACACTGCCCAATTTGCCTCTCATAACACGGCACCAACCCCAGCCGACTTTCCTGTCCGTCATCCGGCAACAATCCGGATCTGGATAATCCAGCGGGGAGAACTACCGAAGGATCTAGTTTTCACGGAGTGAACCAAGGTCTGATTACCAGTGTACCATCTTACAACTACCAAAACGGATACCGGTACTCAAAAATAGGTACGATAAGAAAGTCAACCTTAGGGCGGGGCCGGTAGGAATTAATGAAATCTCCACTATTTGGTGAGGCTTAGAGGCTTCTTGATTGCGCTAGTCATCTTAGTGGAGCTTGAATTTTGTACAGGCAATACGAAGGGAGACCCAGCCCTATGAGCGTGGGTTGGAAATTTGGATTGCGCGGAAAGCATCCATGAAGGGGTTTTTGAGTTGGAGCGTTTACCGCGACGTGATCGTCGATTAATAATGCTAGAGTAAACAATGCGGTAGTCTACATATTATACCGCGATGTCCAAAAATAGTTTGCTTGTGCCGCATTCATGTAACTTGTTGTTTTTGCCTTAGAATTGGGACAACCACACGTCTTCGAGCCGCTGTACTCATGGAAAGCTTTTAGTAAGCCTGATAAAGCACTGGGTAGTGTAGGATCCGAAAGCGGTCGAAAGTGACCGCTACTATCTTCTGGGACTGCAGTCATACCTTTAGTTTCTGACTCATTACAATAATGCCATAATGGTCACCGTTGAATTACACTCGTGATTCCAAAGACTTTTCGACATGGAGATTCGCGGGACGGGTCACGGATGACTTCCCGGACTTTTTTACTTCGGTTGCCGCATGTCCATTGCCTAGAACAGGGCAAGAACATTGATGCCTTGAGAAGCCCAGGCAGGTGAAGAATACTTCCGTTAGGAGGAAGATGAAATAGATGAATCAGAGTGGACTATACGTCGACTCGTGGGGTCCTAGAACCCAATCCGGAATGCACAGCGTAACTTGACTATTCCAGGGTCGGCTCCCATTGAGCTGTCACGGAGCTACCCCTTTATGGAGATATGCGACGTTTAAAGTTGGGGGTTCGCTTCGCTACGCATCTTTGATTGGATAATTCGTAAAATACCCCCGCGTAGACCAATGGAATACGTGAATTTATGGGGCCCCGGCTTACTTGCGTGCCAGTAGTGTTACCACCCTGTTAGGGCTGAGAATCCCATTGCTATGCCACTCCCTCTGTTCAACGATGTTCACCAGTACAAGTTTGTGTAGGGAGTTTAAGAGTCTAAAGAGAATGTAGGCTTTTCATAGGTTAGCACCAATGTACAAGGGCCGGATTAGGGAAAGAACATACGCCGCATAGGCACCCTTAACGCCGGTGGCATTTGTATAGGTCTAAGAAATCAAGTGTATGAAAAGGTAGGAATAGGCCTTGGGCGGTATATGGATGCTTACACCATTGGTCCGCATTCCAATTTTCATAGCCCCAAAACAATCTGAGTTGCGGCGTGGTTCGTTATGGTCACCACAACGGGTAACTACCCGAGACATCGAGTCGCTTATACGCTTGCATCTATTCCATCTGGCAGGTTATAAGTTGAACCGTGGGTGTGGTGGCACCATCAAAAGGTTAAGCTTAAAGTGTCGCTCTCTTATTCGGAATTTCTTGTACAACGAACGCCTTATATAATCAAGAACGTAGAAAACAAGAAGGGATAAAGTAACCCCAGCATCAGATATGGCAGAAGTAAAACAGTTCAAGAAGAGATCCTCGGCTCCTAAAGTTCGAAGTGGGTGCAAAACATGTGAGTACGTCCATTTACAGACAGGAAACATCATTAATTCATTATCTAGGCAAAGCTAGAAGAGTCAAATGCGATGAAGCCAGAAATCTCGCAGGCTGCAACCGATGCATAAAAGCAGGAATAGTGTGTGGCGGCTACCCACTGGATCCAAACTCCCGAATGTCGTCCACTTCCACAGCCAGACTTCTCATCGCAAGAAATACATCTCAATCAAAAGAAACATCTCCTTCATCAGATTCATCGTCGTCTTCTCCCGTCTATTTGTCATCTCCAGCATCTCCTGAGGGCAAGTGTAACTCCAGCGCATCCGGAAGAACTAAGCAAATCAACTAACATATCTCAAACTGTAGAGAGTCCACATAATCGGGTGAACTGGAGGGCACTCTTCGAATCAGAAGCCGAGTACAAATACTTCAATTACTTCAGAACAGAAACAATCCCCTCAATAGCCGGCTTCTTCGATTCCGTAGTTTGGGGCAACTTTATGCTTCAAGCCTGCCATAGAGAGCAATACGCACGACATGCCGTCGTAGCATTAGGAGCAATTCACAGGTCCACCATCTTCAGAACGCGCAGTTCCATGTCTGGACAACGGAGTCAGGAAAGAGAAGCAGTTGTGAGAGCAGACCACGACTATGCGGTAAAACAGTACGCCAAATCTCTACAGTTCATGCGTCAACTCGATTTGGGCGGCGAGGAAAGTGAGTATAACCTTCGAAATGCTCTCGTATCCTGCATTTTCACACTTTCCTTCGAGTTCTTTTGCTCGGGGGGCTCGGGGGTTCGACAGGCTCAGATGGGAATTCAACTCTTAACTAGATTCCTCGAGCAGCGACATGGCTCAAACCTGCCATCGGTAGAGAAGATCGTTATGATGGTCGACCTGGACCTCATTGGCATATTTGCAAGGATACAAACGGGGTTGTACAAACGCTTGAGGCCATCAGTACCCCTTGAAGACTACCCCCCGGACGGCCATTCGGACGAACGATTCTTGAGAAACATGATGCCCGAGTTTCATTCGATAAAAGTCGCTCGGTTTTATTGGGATATTCTTGAACGTCGTACTGTCCGTTGGCGAGCTGCATATGGGTTTGAAGAAAATTCATCGATTGCCGGAAACAGTCCCAGCATATATCTTTGGAGTCGATATATAAGAGCTCATGTACCACGACATCTGCTTACAACCATGAACGACCACATATCAAGACATGCCGAGGACATAGAACGGTGGCATCGGGCATTTTTACCTCTGTTTGTCAGAAGCAGAGGAGAAGCAAGATCGAGTATCGGTTTCCAAGGCGCCAGTATTCTGCAGATGAAATATTTCAAGGTAAGACGTGACGAGAAATAAGTTGCCAGAACTCTGCTGACTTTTTGTCCTCACCAGTCGATGTTTACATATGGACCTGGACCAAATATCGATCCCGCATTGCCAATTGACTCCAAACCAATTGTCGACATAGCACGCGAGCTGCTAGAAAGTGTGCAAACTCTAGGCGACAGAGAGCACGACCCACGAGCGTTCTTTTCCACAGATGACAGTGTCATCAGTTCTTTATTCGAAGCCGCAGTTAGTGGGGAAGACATGAGTGTTCGCCAAGAAGCAATCAGACTTATGCGCCAATATCCACGACGGGAGGAATGTTGGGATAGCAGCCTAACGGCTACAATAGCGACTTGGTTTATGATGGAACAGGAAAGATTGGGAAATTCGTGGAAGACCCAGTTGGAAACAGTGTCCAAAGATTATAGAACTGCACAAGTAACAGTGCAGTGCTCAGCGATGGTGGATGGACAAGCGATACTGCTTGCTCCTGTAACATTGAACTGGTGATAGAGACGACTAGACAAGTGTTGAAATAATCAGAAACGCCCGCCAGCCTCTGCCTTCCTTGGATGGCACCACTGCCCCTATAAGCAAGAAAAGCTTCAGCAGTGTGTATATATAGCACGAAAGGACCTCACTCGAGGTATTAGATATTACCTTTAGAAATAGAAGAATCTGGCAGCTAGCAAAGACAGTGAGATGAAATCAAGTGGTAAAATGACGTAGGTTTGTCATTGCAAGCGCTGGCTATTTCCTACCGAAAATGTCTCTTTTCAACACCCTCTCACAGTTGTGAGCAGCCCTTCAACAATCGAGCCCTTTGCACTATTGCCTTGTAAGGGGACTCGTGGGAAAAGCATCCAGTAGTGTTCTGCGAGAACCTTGATTCCTGAGATTTGAACCCAGCCAGCTCCAATTCCTGTTCAATTGGAATCACGGTCCTTGTCATCGAATCTGAACAATAACAGGTATCTTCGACCTCGAATCTTGGTATATTCGTTCCGGCAAATGCAATGTATAGTACCCAACGCCGAAAATGCAGAATTTTGTTTATACATATGTCCATCGCAGCATAGACTATCCAAACCGGTCCGTCCTGTTCAGCTTTCTCGCCGTCAAGATCTATGGGATGTTAGCACCTAGTACAATCCTCCAAGACACAATAAACCTACTTGACTTCTGGTTCTCTGACCCCTCACTGGCAGACCCATGGCATGCCGCCTTCCACGATAACTTCCCATATCTTTTAATCGCGCAATATTTTCTCGAACCTTTTTCCTTAGATCCGTCTCGATGGTCATATTGGAGAGTTCGGCAGTAATGGCAGTAATTGTTTTTGGATGTATGGAACCGACCGTCGCTCGTTGAAAGATGGAGAACTTTGCTAAGATTCGGGTAGAGTGTTGAGTTCCGATGCCGTAGAAGGTCTCGAGGGAGTGCTTGAAGCAGAGTTAGCCACCGTATCCGTGGTGCTATATAATGGGTACTGGTTGCCTTCATACCTTAAGTAGGCGGTGTTCGGGAAAGTTGATCCCCAGAAGGAAAACCTGAGGGCATTAGCAGAGGATCGCATATTAAAGGGAGGGTGTTTCTCTACCATTGTGGCGGTATAGAAGCTGACGTAGCTATCACCAGGGCAATTCCATGAGTTGGGTGTTGTCGTCGCTCCAAATTCTTCCCCAGGAATGAAGCCTCCGGGCCCGCGCATGTATAAAATAGCCACGTGATCAGCGCTTGGACACTTCTCTGGAACGAACATAACAAGCTGTCCCCTTCAGCTTTCGAGTCCCCTCCCGTTGAAAGAACAACTCGAAGGTCCGGCACCACGAAACCTTCTCCCATATTGCATTACAATAACTTCATCCATCGAGTTGACGTCTATCATGTTCACAATGCAGCGCTTTGTGGTCTCAGCTCTGCTGATTATCACTGTCGCCTTCCTCTTCTTTGCCCAAACAGCTCAAGCTACCAAGGGCCCCAAGATCACCCACAAGGTCTACTTCGACATCTCTCACGGCGATGAGCCAATGGGTCGTATCGTGATGGGTCTCTATGGCAAGACTGTTCCAAAGACTGCCGAGAACTTCCGAGCTCTCGCTACCATGGAGAAGGGATTCGGATATGAGGGCTCTACTTTCCACCGTGTTATCCAGAACTTCATGATCCAGGGAGGCGACTTCACCAAGCATGACGGCACTGGCGGAAAGTCAAGTATGTATTTGCGAGAATGAACTCCAAGAAAGAGACTGATTTGTCGCAGTCTACGGAGAGAAGTTTGCAGACGAGAACTTCAAGTTGAAGCACTCCAAGAAAGGTCTTCTTTCTATGGCCAACGCCGGAAAAGATACCAACGGATCCCAATTCTTCATCACCACCTCAACTCCAGGGTAATTAGTTCACTCCATATCACTTACGTATCCAAACCTAACAATTTCCTAGCCATCTTAACGGCAGACACGTTGTCTTTGGTGAAGTCCTCGAGGGTTACGAGATCGTCGAGAAGATCGAGTTGGTTCCAAAAGGACCCGGCGACAAGCCTGTCCAGAAGGTCACAATTACTAAGAGCGGAGAGCTCCCAGTACCAGAAGAAGGTATCCACGTGGAACTATAAAGCAATCTCTCGTGCTCTACGCATTATTGGACTCACTGATCGGCTGTCTCGTGAACAGATGAATATGGCCACGCCGAATTTATGGACGGAGAATCAGAAGACGATGAAAAGCCACTCAACACTTCGACTGATACACCCAAAACTACCGAAACTAGTAGTCCTATTATTGCAACTCCTATCACTGATGAGGTCTCCTCTGAAGGCTTCAGTCTCTTGCAAAAGGCATTTTTCTTGGCTGTTATCTTTGCTTGTGTTGCCGGGTATATGCGTATGACTAGCAGAAGGGCAAGGCGATTCGGAGACAAAAGTATGGCTTGAGATGTATATTATCCAATATTGTATATGATTGATGCTTTTCCTCACGGCTCATTTACACCTGCATTTTCACATGTTGGTTTCAAGCCCCTTTTGACTACCGCTTAAGGTATCTTCTCTCTTACGGCCACAATTGTGGGACCGGTTGACCATTATAGTACCCTCAATTCCCTTCTAACACTGCTGGAATCTCATTTGGTGCTCTTGGAACCAGTTCAAATAATAGTAATTGTCTGCTTTCCTAAGGACTGCCACGCCTCGAGAGGACTCCTCCCTTCCTTGTCATTTGCAACAACCCTAAATATACCCACACGTTCAAATTCCTCAGCCCCATCATCACATACTCTCTTTTCCAAGAGTAGTCCCCTAGGAACAGCCGGTCTCCCCTCCTTAACTTTACACTTCGCAATAAGCAAAGCCCAATACCTCCCATTCCCCAACTCATCAGGAATAGCAGTATCCAGTCTCCCAGTAGCCACCAATTTCCCTTCACAAGCAAGCGAGCATGGTCCCTGTTTCGACACAGATTCCGCACCAACACACATCTCAACCTCCCTCACCGCGCCACAAATCCGCAAACTCCCACCCATCACAGCCCCAAACGGATCCAAACTATCCGTCCTCGTCCACGCATCCACAACCTCACAATAAATTTCACATTCCCCTTCAACACAGTACCTCCAAGTAGGCCACGAGATATGGCCCTCGATCGCAGCCCAACTCCACGACGGCGCCCGGTACACAGCTGGCTTCCTCCCTCCCTCCACGGGCTGCCAGAATAAATCGTGCAGCAGGTTCTCGCGCCACAGACCGGCGAGGTAGGCGGAACCCGCCATGTCTTTCTTCTTGAGGATCTGCCGCGCCATGCCTGAGATGGCGGGCAGCTTGTCTTTCTCGTAGGTCAGCGTGCGGCGGGAGTAGTGGTTGCAGAGGGTGCGCCAGTGGTCGTAGGGTGTTCGACGATGGAGGTATGCTGATCCTGTGTTGGAGCGTTTGAGTGCTCCTGGTTCGATGGCTTCTTCGCATCCGGATTCCCGCACGGTTTCGACCCAGTCGGGACGGTGTTTGTATAGAGCTGTGTCCTCGGTTCGCTCTAGAGTCCTGCAGTCGAGGAAGAATTTCCCTTCCCCGAAGATCAGGGCCCGTCGTGCGAGACGCTCTTCTTGGAATGTCCAGCCCCGGCTGATCCATCGTCCTCGTTTGATCTCAGCCATTTTGTCGCTTCCCCAGTGGAGATGGCGGTAGCGCAGACTGAACGTCCCTTCGATGGATGAAGAACCTGGGGTACTCATAGGTCTCGTGAGGACGACCGGGACCGAACAACTCGGTCGGTCTCGTCTCTGTAGAAAGCCTTCGTGACAGGAATCACTGGATGCGGCAATGACGGTGAGGTAAGCGGTACTAAACGTCTCCGCCATCCTCCCCGACTCGGCTTTCCAATCATCCTCGTTATCTTGGATGATACAGAGGGAGTCGATCCAAAGATATCGTATCCCCAACGCTCTTGCGGTCCGCACGGCGTCTTGGAAGGTTTGCGGCATGGACGTGATCTTTATACCCGCCAATCTTGCGGATAACGTTTCTCGCGTGGTAGTCAGGAGGTCTCGTAGATCTTCGGGTGCGCCCCAGCAGTAACTTAGAGCCATGTATATTGGCTTTCTTCCATGGTCGGGAAATGCTTCGGCGGAGAGAACGAGTTTGGGATCGTGACTGCACTCCAAGGTCCCGACATCGAGGAGACGGGTAGGGAGGTAGTCGAGCTGGATATCCTTCAGACACTTCTCATGATTCGCGTCACAATCTCTCATCCATCTCTGGATCTTCTCGACGTTAAGTGGTGACAGTGGATATTCCTCCAATGGCCGGCGTGAGATCCGTAGAGCAGTTGAGATAGGATCCTCCTCCCTACCAAAGAACTCAAACGCAATATCGACAGGAACTCCCTTCACTTTCTCAAGTTCTGGCATCCCAGAAGAGAACATAGCCATCGCACGAAAAAGCACTAAATGAATATCCCTCCTCCTCTCCCTCTCACTCCCATCCGCTGATACCCACAACCCCGCATCCCTACGAACCTCCACCTTCCCAACCACAACACTCAACCCAACACCTTCCCATCTCCCCAACTCAACCCCACAAACCCTCTCAAGCCCATCCCCAAACATGCAACAAAACCCACAAGAACCATCACCACACCACCCCTCCCTTCCCCCCCATCTCCTCACCACCAGCCGGCCCTCACTAAACTCACACTCCAACCTCACATCGATACTCCTCTCCAGCAATCTTTTCCGGCCCTCGACGTCCCGCTGCCTTCGCTTAGACCGGCTTTGACTTTGCGGGGAGATGTGTAGAAAGTCCGCATCAGTGAGTGTGAGGATTGCTGCGCTGGCTGGGCAGAGGTTGGACATGTGTTGTATATATATGTTTATTATAGAATACGAGTCGGGAAACTTATAGTTAAATGCTGTACTCCGTAGACGTGGAGATTTTAATATAGATATAGATAGAGATAGAGATACTATGACTAAGGAAAGCACTTGCTACCGTGTAGTGGTAAATGTGGAGCTTTGTACGTGGCACCCACGGGGAAAATCCCAATTTCAGGTAGGCGTGCTCGCGGGGTAGGTAGGTAAGACATCACGTACTACCCCTCATTATGTACGCCAGCCCCCCATGTCAGGTAGACCCCAGCTCGCTTACGAGTACTGGCGAATGTTTACTGAGTACTCATACAGCATTAACAAAATCTATTTCTCCTCTTTCGCCTACATAGGAGTCAGGACCCAGGACCCAGGTATACGATCTAGGGGTCTATCAAAATAAAGCATATACAATCCGTATATTCAAATTCTTCATCTACACCGGATGATCCATAAATACATTAACAGCCAAACCCATGACCTACTATGCAAATGCCCCGCCATGATGTGCAAAACTATCTACCAATGACCCCTTCAACAGCAGAGTATCTAGTCCATCAACCAACCAGTCGATCGAGCGCACCAAGATCATATGTACCACATTCAACCCCCAAAATTCTAAATATATACCCACCCAAGAACGTAAACATCTATACCACCATGTTCCCCCGCCATTAACCATCACTAATCCTTCCCCCTCACCGGACTTTGCGCAAATCTGATCCCACGACTCCGACTCTGATGCGCAGGAGGCGGCACCCTCGGCGTGTCATCATCATCACTATCGCTATCGCCAGCCCCCACACCTAGCGCCGCCTCTCTCCTCCTCTTCTCGGCGGCCGTCTCCTCCATCTCCATCTCCTCCTCATCTACTTCCCGTCTACGGCCGCGAGAGTAACTATCTTCAACCCCGTCAACGCCCTTGAGAGCTTGTTCTCGTCTTCGTCGTTCAGCGGAAGTTTCTTGGTTATTCGCTGACGAGGAGTCGGAAGATGATGGGTCCCGTGAAGACGAAGCGACAGTTTTCGAAGCTTGAGCCCCGGCGGTAGGTCGAGATATCGTAGGTGGTTGCTCCTCGTCGCTTACCTCAATTTGAGGACTTATGCTTGTCGATTCTTTGCCTCTCGGCGCCGCGCCCTTCCCAGTTCGAGAGTAAGAAGAACCACCTTGTGGTTTCCTCGCTCCAAAAATCCTACCACTTCCAGGATTATCGGCACTCGCGTCCTTCTTCGCCGCTTCCTTGAACTCAGCAGGCGCATTACTTCCCTTGATGATCTCTCCACGGGCTTTAGGATCCAAGCTCTGGATCTCCTTGAGGAACTCTTCCTTGGTTAGACGATGGTTCGTGCTACCGATTGTGAATCGGATGTGCTTATCGTCTTCTTCGTCATCCTCTTCGGGTTTCTTTCCAGCGCCCGCCCATGTCCCCATACGAGAAATACCTTGCCGAACCGTAGAGGGGCCTGGCACGGGAGAAGGAGAACCATCTTTGGATCCTGCGGCTTTAGAATCTGGATTCTTGGGACCAAATCCTGGCCAGTTGCTCATGACTCCCGGTGTCTTCTTTGGTTTATTGCTTGGAGGGAGATCGTACTTCTTGACCACTTCTCCATCCTCATCTTCAACGATGATCTATTTGCATGTTAGTGAATCGCGGACAGTATGAAAGGAAAATGTGACAGGCTTACGGTATTGCCAAACTGGTAGGCTAGCGCCGGACCGCGCTTCTTATGAGTCTCCTTATTGCCATGACGCATTTCGCCCTCAGCATCTGCTTCATCTCTATGTCTCCAAACTCCAAGTTTCTTTCTCAAGTTCTTATAAACATTCTCACTCTGCTGAATGTCCTCTTTTACTTTTTCGACACCACCTTCACGTGGACTTTTGATCGGTTGCACAGCCAAAACATCGCCATCCTCATTCTCAACAACAATTTCATCACCTTCATCGTACACCTCCATCCCCTCGGGATTTCTTTCAGCATCAGATTTGTGTTGATCTCGCCTATCTTCCCTGGAATTCCGATGTCGAATGGCGTACATTTCAGGGTCATTTTGAATCTCTCCAAGTTCACCCTCGTTCCGCTCATCGTCGATATCCTTTTCGTTCGGCGACCTATCACCAGGAGTCAGAGTATCTGAAGTTTGTTCATTATTCTGCTCACTCTGGCGCCTTGATTGTGGGTAGATGGCAGAGTCACTAATGGGTCCTCCGGGACCAAGTCCATCGTCCCACTTCTTCTTTCTTCGCCGTGGAATAAGAGACGAAGCGCGACTGTTGCCACGACTTGGATTGTCTTCTTCCTTTTGCCGTCGGAGAAAGTTACCCGGCATACCAACAGGAGGTAGAGATCCTGGGGGTATCTTTTCATCAGCCTCGGTATCGGAAGCCACAGATTTCGCTTGTGACCTTGAAGTTGAGGATATACGTGGGAGTCTGTTCATCCATGTTGGGCCTTCATTTGCTGTAGTGTATGACATGGTCAATGTTAGCGTATTGATATGTTTGCCGAGTGTAAAAACTGCAATCGATGACCCGTGAACAATGATCGAAGCAATAACTAGGAAAGTGGTGATTGGCCATATCAGAGCTACGATGGTATAGTTTTCGGCTGTAGGATCCGTATAGGATGCCAATGGCGTCGTCGAGTCTGTTTGAAGTTCAGCCCTGGCAAGAATTGCGATGAAAATGGCTCCCACGCCAATAGGACCAAAATGACCGGCAAAAAGAGCCTCTCTCCATGTTTTGATGTCTGGTATCAATGGTTTTAGTGCTAACATGATGGGTATTCTGCGGAACAAAATGACAAATATAGCAATGACAACCAATCTCCATGGTGTCAGTCCTAGCTCGGTATTGTTGAATTGTTCCCAAGGTATGATGGTTCCCAGATAAACAAAATAAGCCAAATTCAGTAACAAATCGATAACGTTGGACACGTGAGATTCTTCGGTCTTTTGTGTAAACCATCCGTCATTGGAAAAGCCCACTCCAGCGGCAAATCCAACAAGTAGATCATCAACACCAAGTATACTACCAGAACCAGCACAGAAAAGGGCAAGTACAAAGTAAAAGACCAGGAAACTTTCTCTGTCGACCAGGTCATGATTCTCGGCGTACTTGATACCATGTCTACCAATATATCCAATGGTAAACCCATAGATTGCGCCAAAGACACACTCGTAAAGGACAGTAAGGACAAACCAGTTGAAGAAGACTTTGTCGGCTTTAGGCCTATATTCGATCAAATACAGAGCCAAATAGATGAAGGGAAAGGCCATGCCGTCGTTGCACCCTGACTCGGCAGACAGAATATCTCGCAAATGCTTGGGTACTCGCTTGGCAAACTTGCCTTTACCCACGACGGAACTGGCCAGGACGGGATCAGTTGCCGTCACACAGGCTGCCACAGCAAGACTTTCGAGCCATGTGAGTGGGAGCACCATCCACCAGATGAATAGACTGGTGATGAGCCATCCGAACGTCATGACGGGAATCAGCAAGAAGACCACCGACCTCCAATGCTTCTCCATGTAGTATTTTGGCAATTCCACACCTACGGCAAAACATTGGACCACCAAGACAATTCGCGAGAATTCGAGAGTGATTTGATCGGTGTTCCCCCAATCTAGCGGATTGATCAAGTTTGCGGCGTGTGGGCCAAAAATGATGCCCACAATGGTTGCGACCGTGGCCTCACCAATGTACAGTCGTTCCTTGATAAAGGTCGAACATAACATGAAGAGCGAGGTAAAGCCGCCCAAAATGATATACACCAAATGCGGGCGATTGATGGAGAGGTGGGACCACGCCATCTTTCTGCGACCTGGTAATTATCGTGGCACGGGTGGCCGATTTGTGTTCCCCTTTTCCCCCTCGTCGGGATTGTCTTCACAGGTGCGGGATTTCTTGGTGTTTTGCGCGAATCTCTCCCCAACTCGCAATCGCAATCGCTCTGCTCTTCGGCCTCTCCTATCCTCTCAACGCAATGTGCCCACTCGAATCCCCCAATCGGTCGGTGCTCGCAAAAGGATGAGGTGGTGTCGGGGCATTCAGATTCTGGTTGCGCCCAGTCGCCGCTCCACCGTGCTAGAGGGGTTTTGTGGCGGTCGATGTTCGTGGGTCGATTGTGCGTTGTCGTGCTCGTGGTCGTGGTCGCGGGAAGTCTCTTTTGAAGAATTGAGGTGTCTCGAAGGGATTGGAAGAAGTGGTGATGGGGACTAGACGTGGTGATGGCGGACTTGGTCTTGGAGGGGAAGACCGAGGCAAGCGCCGACTTTTTTTTGGGAGGGACGGAGTCAGAGTCTGGATGGATAGTCCTCCAGTCCTCTCACTAGGTATCGCGACTATCTTCTTAGTTGAGGACCAAGCTTTCCTCTTATACCACCGTCCGTAGGTTAGTCGGGTCTTGGAGGAGGGAACGGCTGACGATGATTGTCTGGTGGGTCACGTCCCAAGCACGCCGAGCAGGTCAAAGATACAGAAAGCAATGGAAAGAGTGGAAGCGTCTGTTGTTGAGGGTCCGTCAGATGCAATTCCCGCCTGTCATTGGGAACTCGCATGCACGCAAAAGGCTGAACCTGGCGACGTCGGATATCTCAACGGCTTGGCTGGCAGCTCCGCAAGCTATCCCCGTCCGCTATCATCCGCACTCTCCCAGATGGGCGGCGAAGCACTTTGATTTTCGAAGTTGGGCTTAAATTGATTGAAACAGAACTAACTTGGTATGGCAGATTATATATATGACTACGAGTGCACCTGTACTGTACTTGACTCTCTTTTTTTCCATCCCAAAATAAAAAAACAATGTTTCATCAGCTTCCTGCCTCCAAAGATTGACCATCCCGTCATGGTCTCGGCGTCAAAGCTGGGATGAATACGTCATTGGCCCACAGCATTCACGCTAGTCAAAACGCGATTAGCGCTGGCGGCTGTTCCAATCGGAACCAGGAACCAGACAAGGCCGAGAACGTGCGAGAAGGTGAGAAGCGACGGGAGACGGTCCTCGTGGGGCTGCACGGGCTGCTGCCATTGCAGCTCGTGTATTGTGGGGAAACCACAAACATTTCCATGTCGCTTCAAACTTCCGATATCTCTCAGTCCAGTACGAGTCGAGCGAGTACAGAGACTGTGAGAGACTATCTCAAGTATCACAACACACACCTGCCTCATCTCGTCAAGGATCACTTGCGTCGCTCCGGAAGCAATCCCAACATTCCACGAATTGCTTCTAGAATTTTCAAGCTCCCGAACGTCGTGTTCTCGGGTGCGCTCGCCTACAACTGCGGTGCAACACCCTCCATATATCTTCAACCACATGCATCAAGTCGTGGGGTCGTCAACGCTTCCCACTTAGTCAGATATCCTGCACCCTGTCTACAAAGCATGTACAAATTCTCTCCTACTCGGAAGGGAAGGAATCTTCCTACGAACAACCAGCCAGTGGTTCCCTTCGAGTCTAAACAAATGAGAGATGTCCACGCACCTCACTTACTGCAGAGCGAAAAGTGATTGAAAGTCACCTGCTTGTCGACAAGTATCAGGGGCATTTTATTTGTTACTGGAGAGGTTGATGTGGGCTGATGCTGACATTATTACCGACGTATCTCTCTATCTCGAGATTTTCGGGAACAAGCTACAATACTGATTCAGACTACCGTTTCAAGGAAAAAGATCCATAAGTATCTCTGCACGAAATATTCTGCAAACCCGTTTAGGGGAATTGACAGTATTCTTCGAGAGAAAAATGAAGTAGTCCTACACCTTACCGGAAAATACGTCCTATTAGCCTAGTCTATTTCATATCAGAGTTCAGAGACGCTGTCTCTACACCAATGTACTCGAGCTCAAGCCCGAATCTTTTACAGCACCATAGGCATTTCAACCAATTACTCGGTATCAGAGATTTTCTACCAAGAATTTATATACCGACCTATCCCGGGTACACGAAGCCAAATACGCCTATCAAATTACCCCTTCAATCCATCCACATCCCCTGGTCCCCTCGCTCACCGAATTTACATCTCTTCCAAAAGAGCCCATGGATTCACTTCACGGTTAGGGCCATGTGTACTTTCCCTTGGCGAGGATGATAGACCGTCTCCGATACCAGATGTCAGAGCAGGTTGTGACTGTCCTCCATCTTGTTCTTCGTCTCGTTCTTCATCTTGTGGTGTCAAATTTGATGGTGTAACTTCACGACCTGCTCTTTCTGCTTCGAATATTTCTTCTTCGCTGCTGATATGGAATAGGAGATCTCTCGCCTCATTTCTGTTCGCCTGATCTTCGGACCTTCGTCTTGCAAGGTTGTAACCAGCAACTCGAGCCTCGTCCGTGTGATTCCGTCGATTTGGACCTGAACGGTAACGCGGATGCTCTCTGTTGTATCCTCGTTGAAAAGACAGAGGGTTGAAAGATGTCAATCGATCATTAGAACCATCAAGAGAGCCTACTCTTTCTGAGGCGCTCATGTTAGACCTGCTCGGCCCCTCATTCCTTGGAGAGGAATTCGCTGTCTGTCGATAGAAATCCTCGACCATCTGACCTCGGTCATAAACCCTCTGTCTATGATTACGATCGGATTCTTGACGATATCTGCCTACGTCTTCCAATTCTCTTTCTGCTATACGAGATTCATGCATCGTTTCAGCGAAAAGAGCTTGTACGCGGCGTTCTGCTTCATCTCCTATCCCTCGGCCATCCCCTAGCCGTTCCCGCATTCTCCAAATCCGCTCGATTGCTTCTCGTTGCTCTTGGATTATGGAATCGTAATACCGTTGAGTCCTTTCGCGGTCTTGGGCTGCGATGTAGAGTTGTTGCTGTGCTCGTTCCCATCTTGCGTCGGCCATTCTTTCTTGAGATGCGACGACTTCTCGTTCTATCATGCCTACGGGATCCTCATCTGGTATATCCTCTGTTCTTTCCTCGCTACTTTCTCCCTGACTTTCTCCCCGACTCTCATTCTCATCAAGACTTTCCACACTTTGTGGAACGTCCATACTAATTATGGCTATTACCTCGTCTATCAAAGTAGGATTCTCATAGAATATCTCAGGCAGCCTCCCGTCATCCATCACCACATGGCCCCGAATCCTATACACATACAAGGAAGCTTCACCAAGGCGGTTGGAAGCATCCATCAACTCTGCCATTACTCTGTCCCTCATCTCGGATGCCTCGTTAAAATGATTTTGTGCACTCCTTCGAGTCCTCTCGGTCTCGTCTTCTCTTCCCCAACCAGGCCAGTCTTCTCGTTCTCGCACTCTGTGAAGTTGCATTGATGCATGGAGTTGCATTAATGCACGAAGCTGCTCAGAGTTTACAGCGTTGAAAAACTGTAGAGTTTCCTGGTGATCTTGGGTTGCAGTACGGAAGAGTTGCTGAGCTCGCTGCCATCTGAAGAGCAGAAGTCGTGCTTGAAATAAGGCCATTTCTCGTTCTATCGTGTCCGTGAGATTCTCCTCTTGTCTTCTCTCTCTGTTCCCTTCTTGTCCCTCCTCGCTCCTCTCTCGCGTTTTGTCTTCCTCTATTCCCTCATTGGCAGCTTCCATGGACCTCCCGCCGATCCGCTCAACGCTCCCACCACCCCTTTCACAAATACCTCCCCCATCATCCCTCCTCTCTTTCTTCTCCATCTTCTCTCTCTGCTTCTCCTTCCTCCTCTCCAAAGCCTTATCTATCATCTCTCTCCTCTCCTCCTCCGCACGCTTTTTTTTCAGCAACGCAAGACGATACTCTTTACGACGACTATCTATTAGAGGAAACAGATACGAAACCCAACCCATACTTTCAAGTTGAGTCGGCGGCTCCCAAGAATTGAATTCCGCTCTTCCTATTACCTTCTCCCTGAGGAATACTTCTCGAACGGTTGTCTAGGTCGTGACGGATGATGACTCCTCTATCACGATATCTTTGACCCACCTCCGGCATACTGGCAAGTTATTGCTTTGTGGCCGCTGTGGGGGCTGCGGTCGTATTGGTCTCGGAACCAATGGAAAATGCAGGCGTAGTGGAAGACGTCGTGGGCGCAGGGGAAAATGATTGTGGCGAGGGGGAGACGGGACATGCAAATGGCGCATTTGTCTTCATCATCGTCTTCTTCGTCTTCTTGCTCGCTTTGCGGCTGTGGGTGTTGTTCTGGCTCTTGCTGGGGTTGTGAGGGTGCAGGAGAAGATTGCGACCCTTCCGAAAAGTGAAATAGAGATGCAGGGGGCGTGGCCATGCGCTGATCTTCTTCATCTTGACGTTCTCGCTCTCCTCGCTCTTCCCGTTCTCCCTCTTCTTGAGGAGACGATGGTGCGGGAGCAAAGTGTGACCCCAGCGAGAAGTGAAATATGGATTCAGGGGATGTGGCCATACGTTGGTCCTGTTGTTCTTCTTGCTCTTCTTCTTGAGGAGATGATGGTGCAGTAGGAGAGTGCGACCCTTTCGAGTGAAAGAAGGAGTCCGTGGGTGTGGACATGACTTGATCATCTTGTCTTTCTGGCTCTTCTCGATAAGTTATTGGTGCCAGGGGCGAATCAGAGCCCAGCGAGAGGTGAAATATAGATTCTGGGGGCGTGGACATGGCTCCCTTTCTCCCTTTTCTCTTTTCCCCTTTCTCCTTTCTCTATACTCTTTTCACCTCGTAACCAGCCCTTTTGCCTCCGTGATTTCAGGAGCACTCTTGGGTCTTTGGAGATCAGACGAGCTTAGGGATGGGAACCGAATTGTAGTGCGAACTTGGGACCGTGGTGCGAACTTGGGATTAAGATCGAGATCTGGAGATGTCGTTTCGTTGTATGAGGGTTGCGAGGATTGCGAGAGTTTGTTTGGAGGATATGTTTTCGAGGAGAGAGGGGGGTTTTTATGGGGGTTTGGGCTTTTTATGTTATGACTTCTGACTTCAGGAACAAGGGAGATGATTGTATTCGCAAAAGTCTGTGAATACAAGTACAGTATTTCACCATTTTCGCATCTTCTTTTCTGAAATCCGAATGGTTGATCGCGCGTCAATACCTACCTGTTTTGACCCATACTCATGTTTATACTCATACTCGTGCTTTTTGCTTGTAACTCGTAAGTCGTGAGTCGTGAGTCGTGAGTAGTAAGCGGTGATTGTATTGGCCTTTGGGGTCTAGGTGAAGGTGTTTCTTTTTTTTGTATATAAATAAATATAAATCGATGGCTGTGAATGGTCGTAAGTGTACGGAGTATGGGAGATGGGAGGGAAAGGGAGATGGAAGGAGGTTTTATACTATACTGTACTGTACTGTACGTAGACTGGTATGATATAAGAACCCTTTTTGAAAGATTACATATTCACGGATTCGGTTGTTAAGCGAGGTTGGGGGACTTGGATTGATGGGTGGATGGATAGGAAGATGGATGGGTGGGTGCTTATTGCTTGTTTTGCTTGAGATTTGAGAAGGGTATGGATCAGATGAGTGACGGGTATTAAAGATGGAGGGAAAGGGGTTGGTGTGGTTTAGGTATGGGTGGATGGGTGGGTAAAGGTGTGGGTGGTTGGTTTGAGTTAGTGGAGGAGAGGAGAGGAGGGTAAGTGCAGTGCCAAGAGCAAGTAATTTTCAACTTTACTTGTTTCATACTCAAGGCATAGTAGGGTAAGACTCTTTATTCGCTTTCTAATAATTCTCTATTGTTAATAGACTTCCTTTATCAAGGGCTATTATCGTTTCCTCGTAAATTACAATAACGGAGCAAAAAGTGGAAATTAGGGGAATTGTATATTAAATTTCATTAGACTAATTATCTTCTCCAAGGTCCAATTCTCATCCTCATAAATCTCTTATCCCCCCGTCGAATCATCAACCCCCTCCCCTCCCGACGAGGACTCAGCCATATCACCCTCCTCCCGTCCTCTCCGTACAACTCGTCGTTCGCCCGCCTCCCTTATTACCCCCAAAGTAGATAAACGACGTTCCCACTGAAGTATCAGGATCTCATCCGCTACGTCGTCAAAGTCGGAGTCGGAGTCGTAAAGGTCGTCATAGGGGTTATAATCCTCATCTCTCTGCCGATTCCGTCCATAACCCTCTCTCCCTTCCACAATACCTGAGCAAAGATCCAAAAACGTCTCTACTCTCTTCTCGCCTACTACCCTCACACACCCGATGGCAGCGCGACATATCGGACAGGTTACCCCATGCCGACCGGATTGCGCGAAGAGGGTGCGGATCCATTGCTTGGTGCAGGTGTAGTGGAAGAGGGTGTGTGTGCAGGGGTAGAGGGCTGTGGTTGTGCCTAGGGAGAGAGGGTCCAAGCAGATGGGGCAGGGTTGTTGGTTTGGAGGCTGGGGTTGGGATTGTTGTTGGGTTTGGGATGGTTGATGGTCTATTTGCGCGTCTTGTAGGTTTTGTTGGTGAGGTGGGGGGAATGAGGGAGAGGGGGAGGCGCGTGAGGGGGTGGAGAGGGATGGAGATGAGGGGGGTGAGGACATGGCTCCAGCTGATTCTTTTTTTTTTGGGATGTTGATGAGAGTTCCCTTTCCCAGAGAAAATAGTATTGGTGGACCCCAGAATCGAGAGGATTCGAGTGATGAACTTGATATCGGATGAACTTCTCTCGATATCAGTACTTTGCTTTTCGTTCACAAAACTTTAGGGATCGCAAGAATCTTGGTCTGTATATCTCAATGGAATAGGCTGGGTATTTATGTCACAAAATGCTGGATTTTGTTATTGTGTTATTGTGGTATTGTGGATGGTCATATGCTCTATGGGGCTGTGAATAAAAGAATCTTGGGATTCTGAATGGTTATAGCTGTATTTTGGATGAGTAATGTTTGACGATGGTGAATCGTTACGAGTAGGTTCGGCAATTTTAGGCCTCACTTATTATTAAGTATCTAATTATAGTCTTTTCATTGTCGCTCTGAGTCGAAAAAGTGAGGTAAAGGCGGAGGGTAGACAGCCTTTGATCGTTGTAAATGTAGTGCATGAGAGAAGAACCTCAGCTTCTCTCTTCTATGTTTGTGGCTCGAGTTTCTGAAATCAGGAGAGCTACGTCAATTCTTTCCTGGTTTGAATCACTCTGGGCTTTCTCGCAAAAAAGGATTTAGGGTGGAGATTTCATGCTTTATGGTGCTGTAGACAGAGAGCAGAAATTAGTGATATAGTACCTGAGCAGTAAATTACTAATTGTATTATTCTCCTAATTTATAGTCCTATGTAAATACCCTAGTACAAGCACCCTAATCCCACCTTGTTATAATTCCAAACTACGTTTGTTGTAGACAGTTCACGTTGAACTACCGTTAGGTTGTTGAGCCATGACTATTATAATGTGCCGGAGAGCGAGTTGATGGTCCGCTTCTGGTGCTTGCGTTTCAGTGGTGGTCTTGTATGGTTGGGGATCTCGTGAAGCTCGTGATGGTAAAGGGTTGTTGATCCAGTATTAAAAGTTCTGTATTCAATACGGGAAGGTCGCGCTCGAGAACGTGTTCTTCCAGCAGACTAACTCATACTCCCATTCTCTGACCACCTACCCTCGCCTAGAGCAAGTGTATATTCTCCGACTTTAAGCATGTAATCCATGTACCTCGTAGCATACTTCACTGCTACTTCATAAGCTTCACATGCATATCGCCACTCTTCACTCCCTGATGGTGCTCTGTTTAGTCGCTCTAATGCTCGTATCTGTTCTTCACGGGCAGCGTCAGCTAACCGAGAGGCTTCATCTGTGTCTAGTCGTATACGAAATAGCCTCCTTTGACGCTTTTGGGCCAGACTCGGTGTTGGGCTCGCTTCTCTGGGTATATAACCGTACTCAGTAAGACCCTCAAACATTGTCTCTATCATCTCCACACCTTCACCCGATTTTTGGAAGCTGTCCACAGTCTCTCAACACATACAACACCGAACATGTCGACGGTCGCGCTCAGTATAGCTTTCGCAGAGCCAGCGAGAGATACACTCATGGTGAAAGAAGTGTTTGCAAGGGAGCAGGACGGTGGGAGAGGAGAGCGTGTCCTTACAAATAGGGCATTCTGGTTGGTTTGGGAATCTTGCGATGATGAAGATAGCATGTGCTTTGGTGCGGAGGACGATGAAATATTTTTGGGCATTATTTGGATGTCTTCTCGCAATGGAATGTTAGCGAGGGTTGTTGGTGTTCTGTTGATGAATCAGTAGAATAGCATATTATAGTCAGAAGCCGATCTTGTATTTGTCTTCCCTGCAGTCTGAGATGCTGTTCTTTCTTGTTCAACTTTTCATTTGAGACAAGACGAGTTCCATGAAATAACCATGATATTTGAAGACTACTTGGAGGTAGGTGCGTGATTGATCTGATCATTATTCGCTTAGCTGGGATTGTGCCGCTATTTAATAGTGAATGGATATTAGGTAGCTAGCTCGCTCCACTCTTTCAGGACTAGCGCACAATGATGTCTATTCCTTTTAGAGTTAATAGACACAAATTCAGCGTGCACGTTAAGTGGATATGAGTAGATACAATAACTGGGTTAAATGGAGGCTCAAATGCTTCAAAAAGTGACCTGGGATACGCAGGGACTAAGCAAGCTACACTTGCTTTGACATACAAAATCAAACTTGGTTATTACACATAATAATATAGGATTATTTCGTCACATACGGACATATTTTAGATAAGTCAAACCAACAGATTGTGAGTTTTAAACTCGGATCTCTGATGCAGATTTCCTGTTTTTCCGGCTCTGGTTTTAGATTCAAGCTGGATCGGACTTGAGCGCTGATACTCTATTCATCGGATTATCGTGATATATATTCCCACGATTCCAATTTTTATCGTCTGAAAAGTGGCGATGTCGATATCTTGTACCTAAAACTAGCTTATTCTAGGGTCGTGTTAAGGGGGGTTTTCAGGGCAAATTCTAATATATAAACAAGAAAATTACTTATAAATAGGTTACTTGATTACAATGTTACCTTATTTCTTGTGAGACCCCCTTGGGATAATAACCAAGAACAGTTAAATAGATTACAGCTCAGTAGTAAAGAAAGGGACCCGAATAGTAGTTAAATTCGGAGTTAGTTAGTAGGTCTCAAATTCAGGCACATTTGCTAGTCCTAGGCAGTATTTACTTTTTTTCTAAGTCACGTGTAAGATTACGATAATACAGTAGGTAGGTATTAGATACCGTCAAAAAGCCAATATCGCATCACTAATACATTTACAATATGATTATCATCGAGGCCCCCCGATTTTGAAATGTTATCATCGTGTCCAAGTCTGAGCTGGATTGAATTTGACTATTCGTGGTCTTTATTTTCTTGCTAGTCGTTGATATTCGATTTTGGCATGGTTAAAGAGGGAAAGAGGGAGGGGAATTGTCACTCTGATGTCTCAGCTCCATGTTCTCGCACGCAACACTGTCTTTGTGACTCCGTTTTCTGAAGCAAAGCTAGTATGACTCTATTTATTCATTACCCAAAATATAAATCTTTTTTGAATGAATACTCCGTAAAACCTTGGAGGAGTGAGTGAATCTCATATGATTTATGAGTGAATGATTGTTAGTAGCAGCCAAAGTCTTCTTAAGTTCTTAATCCCCTTTGAGATCCACTTTTCTCAGTCCAAATTCTTACTACTCGAGTAGTAAAGGGGGTGGACAGTCAATGCCGGACACTGTCACGTAGATCATCATATGTGAAAAAGTCTATATCGCCCAGATATGAGTCTTTGATTCGCTGGTTTAGCTAAAAGGCGGGGCCGAGACGTACTATGATCAGCGACAGTGTCCGTCCAGCTTTAACTGTCCACCCCCTTTAGGTAAATATGGCGAACACGAGCGTAATCGGTCCGAATACTGTGACTCGCTTATTTCTGCCTTGCCTGGTCAAAAACAAACAGCGAAAAGAAAACGACCAACAAATGGCATAGAATCCTGGTAGCCTAACCATTTGGGTTTGTTCCATCGCCAGATTCAATACAGCATTACCTAAAATTCTTTTAGCTGGCGAAAAAGGCCCAACTGAGGCTCATGGGTTCTTTCTTCTTACTTGAGATGGACCTACTGATTTCAAAATACAAAGAAATGGACACTAGGTGAATGGAATAGTGAGTGAAATGGTACTCCAGTTGAAGTGAATACCTGCGAGGCCTTGAAATTCGATATGGAACAGAAACTCGAAAATCCTTGCTGGTTATTAGTCCAATCCAAGACAAGCTGTAAGTTTGTTAAGCAAAAAATGCCGGCGAATAGTTGTATTTCTATCTGACAAAAAAATGATGCCTCCTCTAATCAAACAATTGTGATTGGCAAGTTGTCCTTAATGCCTGAGGGGCCCAGGCTTATCCTCAACTCATCCCAAACTTTAAGGAGGTGAAATACAAGTATTATGACACGATCAATAAAACTTGCAGCCATCCAAATGTGAATCCCAGAACTGGTACGATGGATGTGACTTTAACAATAGTTTTCTCCTTAAGCAGTCAAAGTCTATCGTCGGCGGTGGTGGCTGTGAAATCCAGTGATTGACTTTGAAGAGACCAAACAGGACATCCTCGCTTCAGCCTAAGACCTAGATTGCCTCGCAGGCACAATAACCGTTTCTACGATGCAACCCTTACATTAGCAACAAGCCTCGTATATCATGTATGGACAAGAATATAGCTAAAATATGACAACCTACTGGCAAATCTTTGGGCTGTACAAGCAAGTGTACTCTTTGCAGTCTGGCACGGCATTAACACAAGTTCTTAATTGTTCCTCTGCTGGTAGTGCCAAGCCAGATACAACAGCGAAGGCTGTGACGATATTGACTATTGCGAAACGCATTTACACTGTAGCTTGAAGTCGCTAGAATGTGGGTGATATATCGGTAAGTGGAACAAGATTAAAGAGAACAATCAGAAAATAAGTGATTCTGTAAGTTCTTACGTAGTAGTTAAGAATAGGTATATATTGATAGAGAGAGTAAGGGCAGATTAGGGTCTATCACAAACTGCCAAGCGAATTTCAATGCATTGTTCGGTGCGAAGGTATAGACGATGTCTATTAGGGCAAGCTACGTAATAACATTAAAGTATCCTTAATTGAGCATTCTATTTCGATTCCTCCATGAACCCTGCAAGAATGTTGCAATCCATAGAACCTTCGACAGGAACATAAAGGGTCTGGACAGCTCAGGTCTCCCCCCCCCCCTTGTCACTTTCTGATATACCTCCACATGAATCGGACAATTCAATTGGCTTAGAGGGCTATATTGTGGGGTTATACCCTGCCTATAACAAGTCGTATACAGGGGAGGGGGAGACGCGAGCTGTCCAGACCCTTTACCTACTCTGACATCTCAGTTGTCTAGTAACATCCTGGTAGACCGTTACAAAACACCTCAACTCTGTTCTTGGCACCACTCTATATGCGGGCAGTGTATCTGTTAGCCACATCAAGACGAAAATCTAATTTTAGTGAATCGGTACATAAGAGTTCTTCATATTCCTGTTTCATCATCCAATTTCTAATCTTCAAATATTCTATTCGAATTTCTCTATAAAGTCAAACAAAACTAACATTCCGGCGTGAGAACCTCCGCATCCAATCCGCACCATCAGAATGAAGACCGTCAACCTATTCTTGACCCTTGCGCTTGCTGTTATTAGCACAAACGCCGCAACAGCACAAGATCCATGTCAACGTGACCTTTGCGAGGCTGATTGTCCTAGTAACAAATTTGTATGATTTACCGCTGTACATATACTTCTCATCTTGATAAGATTACTAATATATTTTGTAGCTTGTTACGAATTATATTTGTAAGGGGGGGCTGGTATCTTGTGATTGTATTACGAATCCGCAACTCAGGTTTTGAGGATAGAAGGGGATATGTAGATTCATGAGGAGTCACCAATTTTCTGGATGTCTGGTTCTTGTTTTCCTATTTAAATTTATTGTATTACACAAAGGGAGTGTCAGTACTCACAGGCTCAACGTCATGTGCTCTTTTGTAGTACTGCAAGCTGGAGTAGTTCCGGATCATCAAGCGTATCGCCTCTTAAAGGTTTTTCAGGGCAGAAATACTCTTTTGAAGGCTGGGAGGTAATACTGTCTGACCATGAGCTTCCCAAAGCAGCCATAAATATAGTCATGTGACCTTCACAACAAAGATACTTTAGGAATCCATAGGTTGTTAAAGCTTTTCAATATATTTGGTATCTTGAGATGTATGCAAGGAAGTTTTTACTATGAGGATGTGTTTGAGCAATGTTAGCACTAAGAATAACCTCGGCTGTTTGACCTCATTCTCAAAGTCACTGACGCACTTATCGTTATCTAACTTTATATCGGAAAAAAGCGGGGTCAACCCAACACTCTCATACAGTTGTCTTAACCTATGGAGTTCTTTAAGTACAGGTAGGCATCAGTGACTGGCTGGATTCTCAACTCTCAAGGTAGATACTCTACTGCTAGCATACTAGTACGTCGGGCTAATCACTTCCTCCATAGGGTCCGATTTGCGGAGAGGGCGTGTGAAAGACTAAAGTTCACCCACTAAGGCAATCCAGCCTCTTACTCCAACCTGAAGAATATCAAGAGCACACATGCTACTCGCAAGTTGAATCAGCTCACCATGTTTTCCACTGTTCCCGTTTCTGGCTTCATTCTCCTCTTCTTCGCGGCGCTTTACAAGTCCATCATCCAGCCTGCATTCATCTCACCGCTATCCAGAGTCCCCAACGCTCATTGGTCTGCACCTTTCTCTTCATTCTGGGTTCTCTGGATCAGAAACAGATGCTGTGAGAATCGTTCTTTACATAAGGCACATATCCGGCATGGGCCTGTTATACGTATTGCGCCCAATGAACTGAGCATCAACGATGTGAACGGACTGAGAACAGTTTATGCTGGTGGTTTCGAGAAAGGAGAATGGTATTCAATCTTTGATAATTATGGGTGAGTCTTTGGTTTTGTCTTAGATGAGTGGTGGACTAATGGGAATAGGGTACCTTGCATGTTCTCCGCCTGGCATTCTCGACCTCACTCAGCTCGGAAACGGTGGGTTTTTCTTCCTTTTCGGGGTGCTCCTAACAGCTCAAGACACTATTTCCTAGTGTTCATTATTGGTAGCAATAAGCAGCCGTCTGGTATTTCTGCCTCTGTAAATCGTATGAAGTATCCTGCCTGACGATTCTAGGTTAATTATTTATTTGTTTCAGAACAAAGTAATAAACCTAGACTTGGTGTTCATCTGATTTAATCGCCCCCTACAACCTGCCATCACTTAAAGTTTCGAGACGGCAAAGCTGACTTTGGGATTTCCGCAGTATGATTTCAAACATTTATTCCAAATCTAGTATACAAGGCTCTCCTGCACTTGCAGCGCAATCCAAGACCATCTTAAAGTCGCGTCTACTTCCTCTTCTAGCCTCGCGTACAGCAGAACTAGGCATCGATGTCCACTCAACCTTCAATGCCACTACTATGGATTTCATTACTGCTTACCTGTTTGGTCTCAGGAACAGTTCAAATTTCCTCCAAAATATAGAGGAGCGTGAACATTGGCTTGATCTATACCACAGTCGTAAGACTCATACATTCTGGTCGCAAGAACTTCCTCGTATCACCTCAATTCTAAAGACTTTGGGGATACGCCTGGTTCCAAAATGGGTGGACGCCGCAAATCAAGAACTCGAGGATTGGACCAAGAAGAAATGCGATTTCACGGCATCATATCTGAAAGAGCTCGCTCCTAGAGATGAAAATATTGCCAACGAGCCAGTAGTCATGAAAGCAATGCTCTCCGGGATCTCCAAAGAGGAAACTACAAAAGGGGGGAACTCAGTTCTAGCAAGCGAAACCTTAAAATTCCCGGAACTCAGTGTCGCCTCAGAAATGATCGATCACCTAGCAGCAGGGCATGAGACAGCTGGAATTACACTCACATATATCTCTTGGCACCTCTCGCAAGATGTTGCACTGCAAGACAAACTTCGAGCCACGCTTCTCACTTTACCAAATCCCATCTCCCTCGGAAATAGTGGAAACAACCAAGAATTGCCCAATTCAAGAGACCTCGATAACCTTCCTCTCCTTCATGCAGTCATAATGGAAACTCTTCGTCTCGATGCAGCCATACCGGGTAGTCAGCCTCGCATGAGCCCGTACCCTTCCAGCACCATATCGTCCTTCGCCATACCAGGTGGCGTCCGAATTAACGCCCAGGCCCACAGCGTGCATCGGAATCCAAGCGTTTACCCCTCACCAGAGACTTGGGATTACACGAGGTGGCTAGACGATGAGAATGGTTATTCCGAAGAGCAAAAGCGGGAACGAGATCGCTGGTTCTGGGCTTTTAGTAGTGGAGGAAGGATGTGCGTTGGAAGTAATTTTGCCATGCATGGTTTGTTGGCCCTTTTTTCCGTCTTCATTATTCACATTTGAGCTGGAGGCGGGTCGCTAATTGCTACTTTTGTAAACTATAGAGATTAAACTCATTATTGCGGCCATTTACACCAACTTTCGAACGCACATTGTCAACGATAATGGGATTGAGCAAGAAGATGGCTATACCACTGGGCCCGTGGGGAATAAGTTGATATTAAGGTTTGAGAAGGTTGTGAATTAAATAAATTAGATTATCATGGGGTCCAGGAATTTATGTCCTTCAAAGGAAACATTACTTATTTCTTCATTCATATATCTTTATTAAACAAAATCAGAGATCCAGATCGTTTGTCGTCAAAGCTTAGCATAATGGGATCCTGTATGACTTGTTTCTCCGAGAAAAGCCGGAAGAATTGTAGATGGGAAGGTTCCCAACAGTACTGCTACGAAGCCCTGCGGCAGATATGGATCGCTTATCTTGAGAAAGGGATGGAGTTTAAAGTTTATATGTGAAAGCGTGTTTGTTCGCTTCTCACTGGTGTGCTAGTCCTCTTCAGAGACTATGCCATGTTCCAACGTTCAAGTTTTGTTCTTTGTACGGAGATCACCCAGTCCATGGCACGTTTCGTAAGATTATGAAGGTAATTGGTGGGTCTCGACTTCGGATTGCATCCAGCGGGTTTCCCGACAACACTTTGGATCCCTCAGGAAACCATAAATTTCATTCTGAGAAAAGCACTTTTACACCTTCAATAACTCTCTGAGGTTTCAACTCAAGCCTACTACTTCGGCAATACAATACCTCTGAATAGGGTGGTAAATCCATTTCTCCTTGTCAGTTTATCCGGATGGACGCCAAGTCGGAGGATCACCCAGCATTGGATATGCAGGAGTCAAGTAGATCTAGAGAAAACCGCTAGCCCCCTAGTAACCCCGACTCGCCCCGACTAGAATTTTCCATGAATCGAAGATGACGATGGGACATTCTCCTTACCATATGCCAAGATTATATGATTGGCTTGAGTGGATTTCTTTTGACTACATTTGCCACCCTTGTCATCCCCGGGTATTGCTTCAATACTAAGTATTAAACCAACAACTCCAGCACTCATTATGTCTTGTCCTTGTTCTTCAGGCTCCCTTCAAATCTTGTCAGTACATTTGATTCCTCACGTTCTTCCGTTGAGGTGTTTTCTCGTTTACCGAGGTAATGATGCAGACCACTATTATCTTTCTTCTGGCTGCAGCGACAGTAAACGCAGCTTCACAGTGCACATCTCCTAGATTATCTGTTCAAGGCGCTGATACAATAGTCCTTCGAGATTATGCGAATGGTCTCAGAGGTGGTGCTCCTTTCATAACCTACGAGCATGGTGTGGCTTGGAGAGCTCTGGAGATGGTCTACAATGCCACAAATGATGAGGCTTACGTAGATCACATTACTAAGAGTGTGGATAATATTGTCACAGAAGAAGGGGGACTACTTGATTACAACTTGACATACTATACGCTCGACGATGTCAGAATTGGAGAGACGCTCATTTACTTGTAAGCCTTTTATCTTCGATTGTATAACACTTGATACTTACAGAAAAACAGGAACAAGAATACTGGGGAAGCAAAATACAAAGGAGCTGCTGATCTTCTCCGCTCTCAGCTCCAAACCAACCCCAGAAATCCCGAGGGGGGTTTCTGGCATCGCTCAACCTATCCAAATCAGATGTGGCTCGATGGATTGTATATGGTGTCTCCTTTCTACGCTCACCACACCGCAGTTTATGTTCCCAAAAACATCACAGCATTCGACGATATCACCAAACAATTTGAGCTAACTCACACCAACTGTGTTAATCACAATGTCAGTCAAACGGGCTTGTTAAAACATGGGTACGATAGTTCACATGTTGCTGTTTGGGCAGACGCGGCAACGGGAGAATCTCCTGAATGTTGGGATAGAGCTCTGGGATGGTATGTCATTGCCATTGTCGACGTATTGGACTACCTTCCAAAGAGTCACCCCGGTTTTGCCATTCTCAAGTCCATTCTTGCTGAGACTATGGCTGGTATTGTGAAAGCAGTCGATAACGATTCCAAACTCTGGTGGTTGGTAATGAGCCAACCTGGTAGAGCCAAGAATTACATCGAGTCTAGTGGTTCTGCTATGTTCGTTTACGCTGCCTTGAAGGGAATCAGAAAGGGATACCTGACCGAGGATTATTTGCCAACGATGACATCTGCTTATGAGGCTTTGGTGGAGAAGTTTGTAAGTGAAGCTTCAGATGGTGGGATCAACTGGAATGGTACTGTTAGTGTGGGAAGTTTGAGTGGCACAGGCGATTTTGATGTAAGTCTATCAATTCTTAGAATACTTTCATGTCCTGTTTCTTGCCTGAAGTGATACTGACTGAGATAATTCTAGTACTACGTTTCAGTTGCTTTGAACCAGAACGACTTGAAAGGATTGGGACCATTCATCATGGCCAGTGTTGAGTATGAGAAAGCAGTTTGCTAAGGGGAATAAAAATAATGCTTACACAACAGTCGTATATTAAGTTAGGACTTCTTATTCAATGACAGCTCTCAAAATTTTCTTTTTTTAATCGCCTTTGTCAACCCTCGTGAGAAAATAAAGAGTATCTTCCCGATAATCTCCGACACTCGAAAGACTAGTACATCATCTAGTTCTTCAATTGCATCACACTTACTGTGAAGGGAACAGAATGGAATCGCAGGAAGAAATTCTTTCCTGCTCACCTCTTCTATGCTGAATAAATGATGACGTTTTGTGCCGTGTTAGATGAAATGAACATGACTCAGAAGGTAACGAAAGAGAGTGGTTGACATAAGTTTGACGCTTCTTTCTTGCTATAGAACTTTAAAACAGTGGACAATCGTCATTCATACTCAGCGTGCATATGGTGTCAAAATATTGAGATCTTGATTTTTTTAATTGGGGGTTTGGATTTTAGGGGGGTGGGTTGTGAAGGGGGGAGTTGGTAAATTGACAAGGGGATTATTGGGCGCAAGAAACAGATAGGTAGTCTGAAGTTTTTGGGCAGCGTTAGGCACACTTACTTCCTACTCATGTCCCTATCATATTGACCAGAAGTCTAGATAAAGCGTATGATAAAGAGGATGGAAGCCAAAGCATTATGCTCTTCAAAAACTCCATCCGCATTTCTCACTCAGCATGGGCTGTTATTTTGCAAGTTTCTTACAAAATGACACAACATTTACCGAGATTATCTCCCAGTCACTCTTCCCGCCTCGCAACTTCGACTCTGTCTTCCCACTTGCAGCAGTGCTGGAGCCAGAGTTAGCGTAGCCGCTAGAACTCAGTCCATTGTTAGCTGTGACACCAGAACTAGTACTAGCTGTGTTGCTAGTAGTAGAATTGGTTGCTTTGGCAGGTCCGTATTTGCAGGTGCTGTTTGTAGTGTAAGACATCTTGAAGGTTGGCGAGGAAAGAAAGGATAAGTTTAGAGGGGTTAAGGGAGTTTATATGCTGCCATTACCTGGCTGTTTATTCAAGAGTTGGAACTGTTAGTTTTTGTTTTACAGGTGAGTAGGGTTGTTCTAGAAGAAGTAAGGAACAATATAATTATCAGGGAGTCGAGTTTGTTCTCTGTACAATCTTAAACCCCAGCAGTACACTTACTGTATCATGGCGAGAGATGAAAAGGGTTTCAGGGGTCTCCTTTAGTTGTTTAAATTGGAAACTCAACTGAACAAAGGCTACCTCAACCAAATTCATCTCATTCAAGTTTCCGAGTTTGCTCCGATGAGATCTTGAGGACTCAGAAGCTGACACCGACAAAGAACAGTTCAGTCCGGTGCAGTGTACTCCGTACTCCGCATCCCGTATGCCGTATGCTGTATGCACCCCATACAAAGTGGGACGGCGGAGTGACCGAAGTAAAGCTTGTTTCTTACTTAGTTCTGACATGATGATAATCTTCTTGTCAGCAACAGCCGCACCTACCTAGGTAGTGCTCTCGATTGGACGCGGGTATTCATGTGATCTACAGAGATTACTTTGGAAGGTACTGAAGCCGAAAACCTTGACTGAAATGCAACTGAAGGCTGGCACGAGAAATTCTGGGGGTTGTGAGATAGGATATTGACCTAAGAGTTGTACTGGTCAGCCCAATTTCTTCCTCGCGGGTGCATACATCCGAAACATCCAAGGGCGGCTTTGACGAGCGGAGGTTGATTTTCCACCGACGCAGTAAACATAAAAATGTTTCCATAAGTAATCCATGACAAATTCGGAGGGAAAAGCCCGCGAATATAAGCATTCTTACGCGTTGAATGAATTTTCCTTATTTCATTAAAGAATACCTGGTTCTATATTACTCCTGAATGTAACTCTACTGTATCTTGAACCATGTTCAAGGCACGTCTGCAACTTTCAATCCTCCATGGCCTTTTCTATTCTCTCAGCCAGATCTGCATCGACCTTTGCGAATACTTCCACAGCCTGTCTTCGCACTCTGGCAATAGCACCTGACAGATGTGCGGCCACATTGCTTACAAAAGCCTCTTGCTGCCCTGTCTTCCCAAAGACCTCCCACATCCCTCTCGCTTGTACAAAATCGTCATCTTGGATCTCTGTGGAATATGCCGTAACTTTCCCAATCCATCCATCATGAGCTTTACTCGACTCCCCATAATTTGCCGACCGCAGACTTGTCCGTACATAGTTAGGGTCAGGACCATAATTTCCTCTATAGTTTGAGGCACCATCTCGCTGAAAAGGAGAATAGACTGGAGAGCGAGGATAATTGGGCGGTAGTTGCTGATAGTTCACCCCGAGTCGATATCTTTGAGCGTCTGGATATGAAAACATTCTCGCTTGCAACATGGGGTCTGCAGATGCTTCGATACCTGGGACCATGGTTGACGGAGAGAAAGCAGCTTGCTCAATGTCCTGGAAGTAATTTTGTGGCTGGTTTAAATTCAGTGTGATTCTTTTCAGTTAGTGTGAGCAGTTTTCCAACTTACATTTCTATTCAATTCTAGTTTGCCGAATGGAATTAGAGGATAGTCTGCATGGGGCCAGACTTTTGTCATATCAAATATATTCCATCGATATGTTTCGGCGTCTTTCGGTTCCATAACCTGCAAATATGCTGTCCAGGTAGGTAGATTCTTTTTTTCAATGGCCTCAAAAAGGTCTTTCACATTGTAATCTGGGGCCTCTCCAGCTACTTTCGTTGCCTCGGCTCCACTAAAATTGCGTGTTCCTTGATCTGTCTTGAGGTGGATCTTGACGTATTTGAATGAGCCATCGGGCTGTGTAAACTTATATGTATGTCCAGAAAAGGCGTTCGTATGTCGCAACGAATTAGGGGTCCCTCGGTCAGAAAAAAGGTGCATTAATTCATGCGTTCCTTCTTGGTTGTTATTGTGAAAATCCCAGAACATTGTGGCATCTAAATTCCCGGGTTTCGTATTAGCTAAGGCTTTGGAATGGGGCATACGTTACCAATACTTGCGGCGGTGTTGACCAAACAAATGAATCGGCTTACCATTTAGGTTGGTTTGCGGGTGCCTTTTATGAGATCTATTTAAGCTAGGAAACTTGATGGGATCCCTTATGAAGAAGACAGGCTAATAAATACTGGTTAATTTTGCTCGACAAATTATAGAAGAGAATGCAAAGCTTACAGTGTTATTAAAAACCCAATCTTGATTGCCCTCCTCCGTGTAAAACTTGATACCCCAACCCCGTGGGTCTCTTGCTGTGTCTGCACTTCCCCTCTCTGGTCCCACTGTGGAAATTCTTACCAGGACATCGGTCTTTTTCCCCACCCCATTCAAGAACTTTGCTGAAGTGATTTGGGAGATATCATGTGTGACAGTGAACGTCCCAAAAGCACCCGCAGCTTTTGCATGGACTACTCGCTCAGGAATCCGTTCTCTAGCAAAGTGAGCGAGGGTCTCAATAAGTTGTGTGTCTTGTAGAAGCAGCAGGCCGCCACCACCCGGTCGACTGATTTGAAGAGCAGTTGTTGGATCTCCAATTGGGTTTCCTTCTGCAAGGGTATAAATTGGTGTTGATTCTGAGTTTAACTATGATGAAACTGGTGAGCCAATGCTTCGGTCTTAGTCAGGGAAAAAGAAGCTCCTACTTGAGATGCCATGTTGACGTTCTAGTCTCTGGTTATTAGATATCACGAGATATTCTCGCTCTCAGTAATTTGTATATCAGAAG
Source organism: Hymenoscyphus occultus (assembly GCA_900536445.1). NCBI lineage: Eukaryota > Fungi > Ascomycota > Leotiomycetes > Helotiales > Helotiaceae > Hymenoscyphus > Hymenoscyphus occultus. Next base: position 13,946 of record UNPT01000232.1, on the reverse strand, counting down.
AACTGACGAAGAAACTGCTTTATATATTTCCGGCCTGGCAAGCCTAGGGAAGTATGAGAAAACAAATCCCTTTTTGACTAATCCCAATGAGTTAACCGAGAGTCTCAACCTTTACAGTACAAAGTTGATGAGTTGCAAAGAGCACCATGAAGTCATCATTAAACACACAAACTTAGTTAACGCATCTTGAGAGCTAAGTGTGCATGGCAAATTTCACTTTCAGTGACACTGGGCAAACGCTTTGCATGCAAAACATCGTGATAGAAGGCCCCCCTGTAGGGGCGTCCGGTACTCTTCGAAAAAAGGCGAACCAATGACAACACTAGGATATTGCATACTCAGCATCCTGCATCTTTAATGTACACTAAGCCTTACCCAAATATAGTGAGGAAAGTAAGACAAGGAAAACAAGGCACTCTTGACGGAATTGAATGTTCATGACACCCCAGTTCGTGTTACATTCGCTGTCCTCGCCGTGATCGCTCTAGACTCGGCAGTCGGCCTTCTGGAGATGGTTTTGTACACCCCGATCTAATTCCGTTCCTTCACAAATGATCCCGAGGCACCACATTGATCCATATTTATACCCACGTTTATTATTTGGATAGCAGAAAAGCCTCAATGATGTCATCTTTGATAATACTTGTGGCACAAGCGCTCGAAAAAAATCGGGGTTCAGATATGGAGCCGAAGTATGCCGCACTCCCGGATGGCGGGCTCAGACAGGATATATCTAAACATGTCGTTGGCTATAGACCTCGGAAGTGGGTCGACTCCGTATTAGGAGCATAGAAGAGTAATTCGGCCAGTATGAAATTCGGAATGCATATATGGGACGGAAATATGCAGCCGGTGGTCTTACTGAAGCCAAATAACAAAGAAGTTCGATGCCAAGTGAGAGACAGCTGTTGATACTTAAGCATCCGATAGTCTAGCTCTCCTCTCAAGCAGATCACAGCTTGCAAGTCTTGGCAAAAATCATCCCAGATCCCACCCATACTGTATCCCTAGCACTATTATGGCCTTGTCAAACCAAAACTATACCGGGGTTGATTTTGATTTCGATTCGATCCTAAGCGAAAGGTTTCCGCAGGGGAATTTATCAGCACCTTTCGACGTTTTATCATCCCTGGTAAGTTCTGTCTCTTCCTATGATTGGCTACTCGTATGCAAGATCACTGATCAAATACTTTAAAAGGACTATACTTCATTCCTCTTCTCTCCTGACGGAATTTCTAAAAGTTTACCAACATCATTTCCCAAGTCCGAATTCAAAAACTCGCCACCCAAGATGCAAATTCAGGATAACTCGGAATCCAATCTCTGGTGGAGCAACGAAGACCAACCCGACATCATGTACCCCGGGCTCGAAATTGAATCGACGGGGTTCGAATTTGGGAATACATCGGCGCTGGATTCCCCTCTTCCTGATCACGACTCTTGGTCTACACTTTCATCGCCGTCATCAACAGCTTCACATCTTCCAAAATCCTCGACGCCGGAAAAATCTACACCAGTCAATTATTCATACCTCGGGAAGTCAACAACTCCGCTCAGCTCTCAAAAACCCAAAGCAACGAAGATCGAGAAACTAGAGGTAAGATATTTATTTTACTTACAAGAAAACTGGTCTTTATTCCTGGGGATATACGTGTTAGTGTATTACATCCATGGTCTGTGATGACTCAAGTCATTGCATCAGAAGACATTTGCTGCTCTTGTAACCAAAAATTCAAAGCCATTTACTGACCGTGTTGCAGAAACGCAGAGAAAAGAATCGCACCTCGCAACGAAGATACCGGGAGAGGAAAGAAAAGTACATTCAGGATCTCGAGAATCAGCTGCGAGAAGTTCAAAGGAGGTACGAGTTGCTACAGGCTCGCTTGGATCCCAAGATGGCGGAGGTCTTGCCCACCAAAGGCGTCCAACCATGTGAAGAGAGCACGGAATGGCAGTGGCCAGAAATCGGACCTGATGATAAGCGGAAGGATATGGAATTCAATTAAAGAGATGAGGGGTTATTTCGCTTTTCACAAGGCTGAATGTGGCGTTGTTTGCAATGATTTAAGCGGGGGGTGGCGTTGTCTGTAGTTTATGGAGGAGGCCAATTGAAATCAACCGTGAAAAGGATCGGAAGATCCTAATATACTGCACATAATCTGCGTTCTTATTTTATATTAGATCCAATTGGAACATGATCAAGCGAAAATGTGGCGTGGCTGGCATTTTGGTTCTCCAAGATCAGATGTTTGGTATTCCTGCATTTATGGAGCAGTCCAGACTCGTGTGTTCCACAACCAAGCAAAATCAACTCACAAGAAACTGACAGGTAATCTTCGGCTTCAACAGGAACCGATGATTGAGGGACGTCAGCAATCTGTGGCATGGTATCAAACGCACTGGATGTTTACTCCCATGGATACTTCAGCGGATCAAGGGCTGTCATTGAAGTTTGGCCTCATTTGGGAGCATTTTTGAGAAAGCTGGATGCATGGTGTTAACGGTAGCACAAAAGAAAGAATCACTGCCTTTATTGACACTGACCATTTGAACCCATTCCATCACCGTGTCCATTTCACCACGTCTATAGGAGACCCCTTTCTCCAGCCTAATATAAGCTCTCTAGGACGTTTGAACCTATTCTTTCTTTTTCATAGAAGTTCGTAGCTTTGTTCATTTTCATGTAGCTAAAGTACTCTGGCACAAGTGACTCAATTGTCCCATTTCACCTAGCACAATAAGAATTGAAAAGTAACGATTGTTCTAACCTATTCGTATAATTGATTTAGTTGTATAAGGTCTCGATTATAATATTTTTATAACTCAGGTGTTTACAGAGTAATGCCCGCCTCTCTTACATGAAAAGCAACTAATTACTAAGTCTTCAGTAGGTGACCCTGTCCAATCAAATCCGTGCGGAGACGATGTTTATTCAGAACCTGATTCTCTAGATCCTCAATTTTATGCCATGTAAAGTAATGGGAACTCAAAAGCCTTGAAGCTGAATTATTAAAAGGGATATCCGGATAAGATGCCATGTTGTCAAAATTGTAGCACAGGTTTAGTAGTGTATTGTAGCATGGAGCCAATTATTTCAGAACACAGAGATTAAGTTCAAATGGGTTAACTCCAAAGAACTTTCGGCTCCATAATCCATTAATGCTGTTTATACTTCAACCAGGGCCTCTTTCAGCATATTTCCAATCTAACTACCAACACTCACCCCCAAATCCTCCTTATAATACTCCTCCGTCCTCCCCCTAGCCTCCTCCAAGCAATCTTCCAAACTCCCCTCAATCCCCACATCCCCATCTCTCGGGACAAGCCTCACCTTAAAATCACGCGGGATAGCGACAAGTGCGCTCTTAAACTGGTTATAATCCACATAATCAGTATTTGGGGGATGGGATTTCGAAGCTACGATTCGGTAGGACGTTATAAGGCGGAGGAGAGTGGTGTAGAGGAGACGGGTGGCTATGATTTGACCGCTGCACGCGCGGGAGCCGGCGCCAAAGGAGAAGTGTTGGATTCCTGGTGTGGGTTTTGGTTCTGATATGGAGTTGGGGGAGAGCCAACGGTCTGGGTTGAATTGTGAGGCTGTGGGACCGAAGTGGTCGACATCTTGGTTGCATTAGTTTGAGTTTTATTAGGAAGAACAGGACGAGGCATCAGTAGGAAGTGAAGAAAACGACAAACCATGATTAGCAGCCTGAGCATTAATCAATACGATTGTCCCTTTTGGGATCCTCGCTCCTTCCCAATCTATATCTTCAACCGTCTTTCTTGGTAAACTCATTGCGGAGACGGTATAATACCGTAAAGCCTCCTTGACAATAGCACTCAGATACTCCACCTTCTCCTCCTGGAAACTTGCTTGCCATGCCGCTCTTCGATCTCCCTTGTAAACTCTCATAATATCTTGAAACGCCTTTTCTTGGAAGAATTGACCCTGGGGGGTGGAAAGGGAACCGATGCAAGATGTTAAAGTCCCCGGGATTGTCTCGAACCCGCCAGATACGAGCGAGAGACAGATGGAGGATACTTCCACATTTGTAAGTTTCGTAGTTAGATCCTTGAGGATTGCAGACGCGATGCAAGGTTTATCTGTGCCTGTTGCTATCATGGAACGAACTTGGTTCAGCAGGGAGGTTAGATAGGCGTCTCGCCTATCGCGCAGGTCTTTCCCCCGACGATTCTTTTCGTTGTTAGGGACTTGATTTTGTTAGACATTCTTATCTGTGGTGAAGTGCTTGTTCGAATGATTGACCCAGGAAGGAAGGGAAATAATGGGGAAACGTGCTGGACTAACTCACAATACCTCAAAACAGGAATATAATCCTGAAAATTCTCACTCGCGCTCCTCAGCAAAGAAATCGCACTCCCGACCTCCAAAATCTCCCGCAGCATCTCATCATACACGCTATCCATGCGAATCCCATAACATAGTGTCAGAGTAGTATTCAAAGCATATCTCTGAATGTACTTTCTTACACTAATTCCCCCCCCTCCTTTCCCATCCCTTTCCAAATCTTGTAGAACCGCGTAAGATTCTAGATCAAACATATCATGATAATCTTTGATCCTTGCACGACCCAGTGCAGCACCAACAGCTTTCCTCTTATTCTTACAGCTCTCGTCCCAGGGTGAGGAGCCTATGGTGAAGCCTTGGGTACTGCTGATTACTCCATGGAAGGTGTATAAAGTCGGTCGGGAGATGAGTGCTGATTGAGAGTTTGATCCTGTCAACATCCTTTTTGCGTCGGAGAAGGAGTTTACTACGACGGCACGGGTGTTTCCTAGACGGATTTGGAAAACGGAGGTTTGGTATTTGCGCCACCATGATTCACAGACCGTTGCATGATCGTCACCTAGAGCGAGAAGATGACCGAATATGGGGAGAGCCCCGGGGATCTCAGGGATTCCTTTGATGTAGGGGATGTCGGTTGAGGTTGTGAGCTGAGGGAATAAGTTTTGAGCCTGCATAGAAGAGCAAACTTACGGTGTATATTAGATGGCATATAACCACAGTGCCAGCTACTCCGAGAGCCAATTGGTAATTGGTGCTTATGGAAAATGCAAAAAGTTCACACAGCGCCATGTTGGCGATGTTGTGAACAACTTCCCTTGGGAAGGCACTGAAATGACTCAGGCTCAAAGGGTAGTAGTTGAAAAGTAATGATTATTTTCGTGGTGAAAAAGGCTTAATCATGCTGTTGTAACTTTCGGGAGCTAAAGTTTAAAGGCATCCCACCTTACTGGATTCTACCTTGCGTAACCAAATGATACGTTGAAAGTATTCTGCGTATCTGCCCCCAGTATCCCACCTTCAGCCAACATAGCTCTCTCGGTTGAAGTCCTATAGTTTTTTCAAGGATAGTGCTGCCTTTCACTGCATGTTTTGCTTGCCGATCTTACAATTGGCCAATTCTGTAGAAATACGTGCTTCATTCAATACATTTCATTCATTATGTCATTCGAGTATTCTCGCATGCAGTTTTTCAAGAGCTACAGTTTCAATAAACACATAATCAATATCTATGAATGTTGTATTGTATTATCTCTAACAGTAACAGTAAGAGACGCGGGCATTACTCTGTACACCACACCTGAGTTATAAAAATATTATCCTAAAGACCTCACACAACCAAATCAATTATACGAATGGTTTAGAATAATTAATTCTTTTCACTTCTTATTAACCTAAGTCAAGTAGGACAATTAATAAAGTTGTACCAGACTTTTGGTATAATAACTTTAGACAGCGTATACAGAGCAATGACCATGTTTCTTACCATACCAAAAGGTCAGGACTTAGAAGAAAGTCTTTCAAGCGAACTTCATTCCTCTATAACGATTACTATAAAAACCCATATCACTACGATTTATTTCTAGATCTGTATCAAACATCATCCATACCTACAACCCGGTAACAAACTAAGCGACGTCATCGGAGTCTTAGCTACAAATATATCTCAAAATTATTCCTCGCGAATTCCTGGATTCTTTTCTAGGCAAGACGATCTGATATATAATCAATACAACGTAGTACACTTCACTATCTACATCTCAATACTTATCCATCGCAAAGATCATATAATACAACCCATCCAGCCATTGAACCAAAGTACCACAGTACCCAAAAGAAGGATCTCAATCCAACTCCAACTCCATCCCGACAAGAAAAATTGCAGTACGCAACCAGAGCCACTCACCTAAAAAAAACATCCAGGAAACTTGTAAGTAAACCAAAGCAGGAGAACCCCATAGATATAGATAAAGAGTCCAAAATTTCTTATCATATACCTATAACACTTAATCTCTATAACATTGTATATATATCCGCCAAATCGAGAAATCAAGAGCTATCTTAATTCTTAACTATGTTATGTAAACCATTTAGAAACAAAAAGGTGTACCGGATAGTATCAACAAATCCCCTATATAGAAATAGGTATCACACAAACCAACCCCGCCGGCCTCCCCCTCCCCCTCACCAAAAAAAAACAGGACCACCAACTCAAACCATCAACTCACCTTACCATACACCTCACCACACCACACCCCATCCAAGCCCCCCCATCCAGCCCAACCCCACCCAAACCCATCCAAACCCCAACCCAACAAACAAAAATTCCCATACGCACGTACGTACCATAAGATCCCTCCCACAAATCCCCAACCAACTAACCAACATCCATATAAATCACAGTCCCCTCTAGCAGTTAATTTCCCATCGTCTTCACAAAAGCTACTTTCACGCTCCGTAAGTATCACGTGCGTTCCGTTCGGAAAGTTGGTGGTCGGGGACCTAACCGCATCGGGAATAGTGCGTGCGCGGGAAAAAGACGGAGGGCCGACGGGAAAGGACGCTAAGCTTGTGGACCTTGGGAGGGCTTTATATTTTGAGAAGAAATTTTCTTTTCTGCGAGAGGGAGGGAGGATGTCAAACAACAACCTGCAACGCGGTCACCAGCGACGCAGTGGTGATGTATATCCAGCTTTGTTCAGCATCGTTCGTCATGGACCATCGCGTCTCGTCTTTTGCATGAAGTGACGAGGTGCTCCTGGGTTCTCCCACCAAACCCGACAGCGACCGCGCATTCACGTCGCGTATCGTGTTGTGTCGACGAGCTCAATCAACCAAGCGGTGGGTATATTTCCATCCATCCGTCCATTAATCCATCCATCCGTCAAGCTCAGAGAAGGGAATCGCACATCAGATCAGATCAGAGAAGAGAAGGGACAGAAGGACGAGAGGGAGGGTGAGAAGAGAGGAAGAGAAAACCACATATTGCCTACCTCCTGCGCCCACTCAATGGACTGGAGCGTCACTTATTACAAAAAATATCGTTCGTGGGATAGCAAACCAACGGCCTAGACAGCCCGTCCGATCCACCCTGTTGGCGTAGATGTAGTGCGCTAGGAGGACTAAATAGGACAGATATTACTATCTATATCTTTAATTTTTATTTTTATATTTTTGTGGTTTGGTGGTTTGTGGTTTGTTGTGTTGTATTCTTCCTTTTTTTTTTTTTAGAGAGAAAGAGAGAGAGACAGAGATGTTGATGGAAATTATAATCTGATTTGATTTAATTTAATTCTTTCATACAAACTTTTAATGTTTTATTACATACGAGTACCAAGTACCCCGCGAGACTTTGCAGACCGACTGGGACGGATTTGCCTACAAGTACTGTACTATACCTATCTATATAATAATATCATATCATATACCCACCAACAAACACCACACGCCACGCCACGCTATTCCTATTCCTCAGAATACATACAAATGAGCCGTAGGATTCACAAAAAGTACAAATTCGTTTTTTTCATCTCCGCCACGTGTTGAAGTGTAGAACATATCTTTCATGCTTCGATGGGTAAACCATTTCTTTCATGCTTCGATGCCCACACCATCTTAGATAGGCGGGCTCCAATCAGGAGGAAAGAAACTTCTCAAGAAGATGGCGACCAAACGTCCCGCACCATTGGCTTTGATAAGTTTAGGATCGAAGTCGTAGTCGAAATTCGGGTTGGGGGCACTGACGAGAAGTGGATTATTGGAGAGGGTGATGATTTCTGAGTCTGTATGTAAAACCAATCAGTCAGTCAGTGAGTCAGTCAATATCTCTGATCCCGAATCAGAATGGAATGGGAGAGTAAGGTAGTGCTCTTTCTTACACGAAGTACTCATCATCTCATAAATCGACCTCACCATCACATCCGCCTCATGATCCAACCCCGTCTCCCCCCCTATCGCCAACCCACTCAACGGATTAAACCCCGCCTCCCTCCCCCTCTGCGCCTCCCGATGCGACCGATAAATATCATGAAACAACTTCATACACTGCCTAAAAGGCAACTCATCAATCTCCCGACACGCCGCCCAACTCTCACTCCTTGAATACGCCGACCCCCCGGCCTTCTTCATATCACACACCACATACGTATCCGACGCGATCTGCAGACCCTCCATACACAGACAGAGCACGAGGAAGGCGCAGAAGGCCATGCCCCAGGAGTCGCGCGTGCGCGTGCGCATCGTGCGTTCGAGGCCTTCGAGGACGGAGATGGTGATCTCGCGGCTGAGTTTGTGCATGGCGTATTTGATTTGGCGGTTGAGCAGGCGCGAGGAGACGTATTGTGCGCGTTGGGCGCCGAGCATGGCCATGGCGGGGTAGACGCTCCGGGCGGAGTCTTCGGTGAGGGTGATGAAGGATTTCATGTAGTAGTGGATTCCGTGGAGCATTAGGGCTTGGGAGATGAGAGGGCCCTGGTTGAGTTGAGTTGGCTGGTTGTCTTCTTTCCTATTGTGTTGATGGAGAATGGACTTACTGCTGTGGTGTTGTATTGTTGAGCTGCGAGTAAGATCACGTAGGGAATCCGAGTGGGCTCTGCAGCCGTGACTTGCATAACATAATACGGATTCTCGATCATTTCCTCGATATGCTCTTTACACTTATCCTTCAACTCCGACATGGACAGACCGAATAAGCCTATCGGAGCACTATCCTGAAGTACAAGTCCACCGTACTGCGGTTCTCGGTTGACGGTTAAGCGATGTTGTTGTACTAGGTCGAACCCCTTCACGCGGAAGAGATTCACCACCAGGACGAGTGGCTTGAAACATACTCCTGCGTGGACGGCTACTTCGAGAACCTTGTCGTCGAAGCCGTTCGTGTGGTCACTGAGTAGCTCGTCGATCTTGCGCTTCTTGAAGTGCGAATGTAGGTACTCTGATGAAACGGTGAGCCAGACATCCAACCAGCCAGTGATCAAAGAATTGGGAGAGGAAGGGTACCTGGGTAGAAGATTGGCTCATAGTCCTTGAAGTGTGACCGGTTACAAACCTGAGTCCCCAAGGGCGAGAACTGTCTCTTGCATCTCTCACACGGTTTCCCAATCGAGCACTAATTCCCCAGTCAGTTCCATCCATTTCCTAAACACGGACAGAGATGAAGTTGGACTCACAGGAACTTTCTGGATCCAACAGTTCCAACAAGCCGTTAATCTTCGAACCTTCCGCGCCTTCTCCGCAGCATCCGGATCCAACTTCCCTTTCCTGACACCGTGTCGTACTTTGGCTTGTTCCTGCGGTTTCGTCAAGAGTGCAAACCCATCCTGTTGCACGACAGAGTGATGTTCCCACGTATGATTGATGGGTTTCTTGCCCTTCGCCTTCGCCGGCAGTCGCGGGGGACGACTTTTCCGATCCGGTTTTCGATCATTTTTCTTCGATGACTTACTTTGGCCTTCGGAATACTCAATGATCTGAAAGGAGGCAGCTACATTCTGCGGCTCCTCGGGGACCGGTTTAGCGGCTGGCTCTGGAGATGGGACGAAGGCGACATATCTTGGTTCATACCCTTCGGTAGGGACTCGGGATGGCTGCATATGAGTCCATGGACTCTCGGGACCCTCCTGAATGAAGAATGAGGTTCGGGGTGATAACGCCATGTTTGGAACCAGCGCGCCTGAACGGTTTATAGATGAGGCGTTTTGCTGCATATGCAGCCCATACTCGTGGGAGGCTGGACTATCTCCATAAATACTCATGCCTGTTGGATCCGGCGAATATGGATTGTGGATGGGGGAGGGTACTAGATCATTTTGGTCAGAATGTTTGGATGGCTGTTTGGCTGTCGGTAGTCTCATCTCTCATGGGGTCGTCGATGAAAGTGAGAGTGAGCGCTTTCTCCATCTGTGAACCTTTCGGATGCGTGAGCAAAATAGAACACATACCTGGTCCATACATGCTGAACAGAATGGTATTCGGATCATGAGGCGGATAGTTGTCCTCCTCCACCTCCATCTCTCCACCGTTCGCCCACTCGCCCACTGACCCTTGGCTTCTCGGTACGGAATACCCCCCCTGATGATCGGATCCGCCCGTCGACGAACCGTTGGAATGAGCTCTCTTGTGTACCATCACGTAACTACTACCCGTCTGCGGTGTCATGACAGTCGCATTTCCACTGTCGTGGTGGAGAGGACTCGACGAAGCGGTGCCGGTACGTGGTGGTGATGCTGCGCCGTCAATGTCTTCCTCGCTTCGCCAACGCCAACTGGAAAACTCCAGGAACGCGTCCTCGTATCCTGTCTCTGCTGATCCTTCTGGTAGGGCTGTCGCGGCAGGCAGGAGCACTGGCACTGGCACGGGCAGAGGGGGACAGAACGGCAGCGGCAATTGCTCTCCCCACGTCATATTTAACTGACGATCAGCGCTTCTGGAGACTGGGGATGCCGCCGCCGAGGGGTTCTTCTGGAAAGGCGGGATGCGGATTTCTTGACAAGCGCGCGATGGTGGCTGCAGCCTCTCCCATGGATAGAACTGACTTGGTGGATTTCCTTTGAGCATGATAGGTAGAAGATGAGATCCCTTCCCTCGGTTATGTTTGGTATCCAGTCCTTTTCCTCCTCGAGGGGACCACAAAGCCCCGGAGGGCGTGAGGAGGATGTTTGAAGACTTGCTGAGGGTAGATTACCAATGAGGGACCGCGGGATGAAGTGTAATCTAGCAATTGCAAACACAGGCGAGACAGGATAGAAGGGATCCCTAGCTTGTGAGACTTACTTACGCCTCGTATGTCGAAAAGACGAGAGACACTCCCCCTTTCTTCCACGCTTGGGGGCGAGTTGTACTTGAATCGGAGTCGAATTTGGATGATGAGCTCCGAGGTGGCTCATATCCCCCAAATCTAGAGGCTGATGACGGGCCGAGCTCGAGGGGGTCGTGGATAACTCGACGGGATAACGGTCGTCTGCGGGGTTCATACTGCATGGGGAACAAGCGTGCCAATATCAAGGTGTGAATTCATGCAGCTACAGGCTATCTCTTCCAACCACATCATCTTCGCATATCTGCGAATTACCCTTCCTGTCACCGAGACTATATAATCTTACTAAATCCCACTCCAATTCCATAGCAAATATCGCCGCGACGCCCGAGCTGAAGACATGCTATGAAAAATTCCAAACGCAGCAATTGCAAGCTTCAAATGCCAATACACGACAATATAACAATCAGCTACACCGGCGGAAGATCAAAGAAAGAGGGGGCAACTTGGGAACAAATCTGTACTTCGCTCGGCCTTCTAAGCCTTTATCGCCCATAAAATCGTTTGCTCATAAATATTCCTCACAAGGGAATCAATTCTCGATATCTGTTCTGTCTCGAACCGCCAACCATTCGCAGTGGCACTCTCTATTCGATTTTTCCAGCAATTCAAAAGATCCTCTTCCGGTAGTTCTTGGCTCCGATGCCACGGTTTGTGGTCTTCAATCCGGCATTTCCCAAGTCCGGCGAGAATGAACAGAAAGTGAACAACAACCGGTCTTGAGCCCATGGGTATTATCCAAATCCGGAGAGTAAAGAAAAAGTAAATGGAGATTCGTTGGGCCCCTGGGTGGGCCTGAAAAAAGAGATGTAACAGATGACAGAATTTGGAAAGTTACTCCCAAGGGTCCTTGGACAAGGACAATACCAAATCTGAAAAGTTGATCACATGGTTATGGGTAACTCGGAACGCCCCCGTGTCGAAAATAACTCGAACACTTACACGCTCAACGTAAAAGTTGTGCAAATGAATATCTCATCAAGAGCGATATCGAGTGGCAGCGGCCCGTTCCTGGATTTGTTTCTCGGTTCTATCAAACACGTTAGCACTTCCTTCTTTCCCAATGACCAAAGTAAGATCCCGTCCCATAGAGACAATTTGATTTGGGATGAGAAAAGAGCCTGGGAGGCGGGTTGCTTACGTAGAGTACAACCGATCCAGATACGACATGGCCTCTGCATCCCTCAGAATCTTTCCAACTTGAATTCCTGCGGAAATCAACTGGAGTATATTCCTATCGTCTTTTAGTGGACGTGATTGATGTTTTGCGGCATGTCGCATTTCCAAGGAGTTTTCCAGGATAGTGATGAATTGTTTGATCTGACCGTTATATAGAACTCTTGCAGGGATACGTCTTTTAGTAGCCAGCCGCTTCAAAAGGTATACCCATTCCGTCCACTCTCGGTCTTGAGGTCTCTCCACTGGCCGTAATTCTCCATTGGCTAAAGGAATAGGAAACTGGTATTTCGCCACAAAGTCGAAAGCACACTGAGAAAGTCGATCATTGACTCTGGTGAGGATGGCATCCTGCTCGTGGACCACCAGATTGGTTGGGAGATGTGGCAAATCTCTTTCCTGCTGGGCAATGTATTCTGGTGGGGGTCGTTGCAAAAATTGATGTGGTCCGTCAAATTCATCTCTGTTAGAAGGCCGTCTTTGCGAGGAGTGTCCTTTGCCATCGGATTTGGATTTGTTACCCCGACTTGGGGTATCAAGAATATAGTCTTTGGGACTTTGAGAAACAACGTAATCATCCAGATATGTTTCGGGCGAAACTCTGCCATAATTGGAGACCTGACTGGGATAAGAAGCGAATCCGGGACCTGCAGATCCGTATATGGCCGACGATGGCCCTGGATTATACCCACTGGGGGTGCTGTACATCGAGTCGGCACGCAAAAGAGATGATCCAGGAGCGATGTTCGGCATTGGACTATAACTTGAAGCTGCTACATCGGATATGTATGGGGTGCTTCACAATTCAGTCCTTCAGCGGTTTGGCTTCGAGTTCTTGGAAACAAGCTTCCTTACCTGGTGGTTGGGTAGTAGGAACTGTCATACGCTCCTGCGTGAGTGACGTCCTGATAAGTACTTTTGGTTCTCGTCAGCTTGTACGTCCTGGTGGCATGGTCAAATCGGTGTCCATACCTTCGCGGGGGCTCCGACATCCCATTTGGGATGGGTCGGCCGTAGTTGTAATCCTGCTGGACTTGGAGACTCCTTCTGGATGCCATGGTGGTTGAATATCCAACTTTCCGTGTGGGGTCTGAAAATGAGAAATGCACAACAATACTGTAGGGAAAGGAAAGTAGAGGGGTAGATTTTCTCCTTTGGGTGTCGGGCGACGGAAGTAATCCAGGTGTATCAATAATGGATCCAGCTGGCGATAAAAAGATGGGTCTTCCTAGGATAGATAGACTTTGAAGGGGAGTCCAAGGCGGTGAATGAGTCCTGCTGACCTAAGTTTTTGCGGTAAGTTTACGAGTGCTCAAGCTCTCTTCAATGCTCTCGGTCTGAGATATGAAGCCGCTAATATATAGACTTTGGACGAAAGCAACGGTCCCTTTCTGGATTTATATCCAACGGACAACGGTGGGCACCTGCACGCTTGACAAGCGTGACAACGGGGCGATTGAGGCACGATCTTGACCCTGACCAGTGACGCCTCGGCTCATGGTTTTCTTGGAAAACCCGCAACACCAGAAGCAAAGGGAGCGAAGCACGAAGCACGAAGCACGAAGCAAAGCAGCGAAGCAGATTGCGGAGAGTTTGCCACTGCCAGGTCGGGCGTGGATAGGATGGGGAGGGGGTGAGGGGGTGAGGGGG
>UNPT01000418.1:0-44247 GCA_900536445.1 Hymenoscyphus occultus | reverse complement strand
CTAAATTGTTTACTGTAAGTGAAATAAACTAGATACACTGCATGCCTCCCTCACAATTTCGGTGCCATGACCATACTTCTTTGCTATACTTTCTTTGGCAGAGCCGACCATTGCTTCTGTGCAAGGCAAAAGGAGAGGAGGAAACAGTAGTATCTATGCGACCATTGCTTCTGTGCGGAGCAAGGAGGTGTCTTAATCTAGGAAGACATCCCAGTCATGCACCGGGTATAATTACCCTACTTAGGGTAATTATAAAAGAATTAGCTTAAAGGTAAAGCAAATTTAACCTAATAATAATTATTAAGCCAAATAGCCATAAAAGTTCGAATCTTTTATTCTTTGCTGTATTAAACTAATACAAGGTACTTCTGTTTAAATTGTTGTGCATCGTACCTGACCATACTTCTCTCCTTTTGCCTTGCACAGAAGCAATGGTCGCATACTTCTTTGCTATACTACTGCTAACGTTTTGTGACATTGTTTATTTCATCTATCTGCACACTTTATCGATCCTACCACAGCTGCAAATCCAAGGTTAATTTAGTTATATAATAGTGCTAGTCAAGCAACTCTTTCCTTGAACAACAATGGAGCCATAACATTTGGCATAATATTGAAATCAAGTGGCATACTAGGAGGTCGTTTCTGTCCCTCTTCTGGATATTTGATATCATCTTGAGTCAAAAGGTGAATAAATATGAGCTTCATGGCATCCTGGGCAAGAAATCGACCCGGGCATGCATGGAACCCCGCTCCAAAATGTAGCGAATCGTCTGTGATCGAAGCAAAGTGAAACTTGGTATGGTCAATCTCATCACGTTTGCGTAAGTAGCGCTTTGGATCGAAGGTGCTGGCGTTGGGGTGTATTTTATCATCCAAGGCAATTTCGAGATTAGGGAATGCGACTTGGGTACCTGCTGGGATAACGAGACCATCTTTGAACTTCCAGTCTGCGACAGCCACTCGCTGCATGGTCATTAAAGTCATATATGTAAGCATGTTCCTTTGAGAATAACTCAGGACTCAGGAGAAAGTTTCAGGTTTCTTTCGACACTTACACTGAGGAAATGAGTGATAACGCTGGCTTTCCTTCATGAAGCTATCCATAATTTTGAGCGAATTGAGGGCATTACGAGGCCAAGTAGGATATTTCTTTTGTACCTCAGAAATCTCTGCTCTGATTTTGGCCATGGATTCTGGGTAATCCAACATATCAAACAGAATGGATAACTCGGTAGCGGAGCTACTGTGAATAGACGCTACGGTAAGAAGAAGTTCGTCTTGAGCTAATGCTTCCGCAGTCAGCTTCTTTCCAACGCTTTTGTATTCGTCGAGAAGCCACTGCACCGCATCGTCATATATTGGCTTGTCTCCCGACTTGGAAATTTGACTGCGGGGTTCGAGAATGGGCCGCAATATCTCAGCAGCTTGTTGCCGAAACTGTAAAACTGTCTTCGTTTCTTCGTCACGGTATTTTGCTAGCCATTTGAGCCTGGGGTGGAATTTAGCTCTCACTCCAGGAGCTGCCCTCACAACGTTCATCGTGTATTTGAGAGCCGTTTCCTGCCATTGGGAAGAGCTTCCTAACTCTGGTCCAACCAACACCCGTGCAAAGACTCGCGAAAATAATTGTATGAGAGTTTGGTATGGTACCATGGTCGTCCATTCTAAAGAAGCAGATCAGTCAGCATCTCAACATCCATTCATTAGGACGCGGTGCTTACCAGGGCATGCAGGCATGTGGTCTTTGAATGCTGCGATACATTCGTATTGCATTGGCCCGATCATATTGGCTGAATGTCACAATATTAGTACTTGAGTACTCAGACACCTTTTCGTGAGCATGAAACTAACGAAGCGATCGATTGAGGTCCACCCTTGCCATTTTAACTACTTCATCTGTTTGTATTGGTCCACCAATATGCTTCAACTCAAAAGACTAGGTAGATGATATCTTATCAAAACACTGATCACCAAGATTTGTGAAAATCTGCCAAATGATCAACTTACTCTTTCGGAAAACAGCGGATAGCTCAAGCCTGTCTGCGGAGCATTTTTGACTTCTCCAAGATATTTCATGGGCAAAATGGCGATCGGACGCTTGGGGTTGTAAGCATTACGGATAGAGAATGCTTGTCCATTTCTTATATACTATCGAATTGGTTAGCTATATGAACAGATTAAGAGGTCCGCGAATATGGCTAACTTTCTCGTAGCCTTCTCCCATGAGTGTTTTCGTCTCGGCGCGATAACGTGCCATAGAATTGTCACCCTCGAATTGAACATGCGGAATTTTCAGCTTCGGCTGGGGTGACATGGTTTTCCATAACAAGAATGTCGTGGTAGCCACAGCCACAATTATCAAAGTGGTTGACATTCGTTCTCGCGGCTCTGTACAAAGCGTACCTGTTCGATGTGAGAAGATTTGTACAAAACAACAATATTTGAAGGTTTGAGAGGTGAGATAATGGGCAGATGATTGTAAGGATGTGAGAAGTTGTTGGTTTTCTACATGGTCGGACTCGAATGGCAGGCAATATGTCATGTCCCACCAATAGATCTCATTTTGCCAAGATTAACCAACAACACCCTGAAAATAAGCGAGAATCGGTACAGGGGACGATCGACATAGACCCACACCACCAACACTAAGACATTTATGAGCACGCAAAAAGAGTTGATTATTACATACGCTGATCGTAGAATGTTTGGGAACTAAACTTGTAACTCTCATCTTACCCCAAAACTCAGCCGTGCCAGGCGCTGAAGTACACAACGAAATTAAGACTGCGGAGATAGCGATGCCAATTGGAGATGAAAAGACGAGCTCGAAGGAATTGGCTCATTATTAACCATTTTATCATTGCTGGAATCGTGGGTGGTCTTGACGGATCCGTCGTGTCGACAACGTTTCGCAACAATTATTCGAGAATGAGAAATAGGGCGCGATTACGTCAGGGTTTTGAAATATTTCTTTTTCGTTAAGATATCTGGTATTTATTCACTACTCACTATCGTAGCACTGGACTTATCCCAGGGTATTTAATACACACTTGTATCTCACTTTACAAAATGGAGAATTTTGCCCTTTCTATCTCGCAACATTTTTCAACATGGTAAGTCTGTGAAGCTTGCGACAACAACCAGTACTGGAAAAACGAAGTTTGTGGCTCGTTGACCAAAGGCAACCTGGTTACCTGGTGAATTCAATAACGAGCTCCTGAATGACCCACTGTCAATGAGGTGATGTTGCTCAAGTGAATTTCAAAAGCACCATATATCCCACATAACGCTAAGCGAAAACAATTCTTTTGTTGCACGTCGCAGCTTCCATGGACATTGGAACCGTCCAATGTACAGCTTGCGTTTAGAAGTGACGCTAGTGTTGAGGCAGTCCTATTCACTCAATGATTTCTAGACTCCTACGTGGCTCCCGATATCAATGTGATATCTGCGTTTATGTCAAGGTGCATATGTAAAGTGAATTTCCACGTACTTATTCTGAATGGGTTTACGCAACAGAAACCAATCATTGACCTCTGCAAAATGAATCACATCAAATGTAAGGTTCACTATATCACTATACGATTCAAAGTTGAGGATCATATCTTGCCTACCTATGCTTCAGCTTCTCAAAGATATCCCATAATCATCTCAACGCTTTCGCAGGCTGCACATTATTTTCACATCGAAATGCCGCCATCGAAAATGCCTGAGAACTATCTTCCAAAACCCAAAAGACCGCTGAAAGTTCTCACTTTAGAAGGAGATGGGTTTCAAGGAATAGCTCAAATGATGATACTCAAGGAGTTGCTTGCGAAACTCGCTTATGCGCGTGGCAGTCCCGGAATGATACTAAGACCATGCGATGTCTTCGCCGTTATCTGCGGCATCGGCGGTGGAGGATGTCTGGCACTTCTACTTGGAAGACTCCAACTGGGTAACGACCTCGCTCTCTCGGAATGCGAACGCATTGAAGACACGTGTGAAAGAGGAAATGGGGACAAACCATCTCGAATCAACAAGACGAAGTTCGAAGAAGTTGTCCGTTCCATCGTGCAACGCGCTCATGCTGGAGACAAGCTCAAAGATACTAGCACCCCACAAAAAACCTGTCGCCACGTTTTTGCCGCAGCTAGAACTAATTCAGTCGATCCACGATGGTTCCTCTATCGCGCTTACGATGCCCCCAAATCCGATGGTGCCCAGGCGGGTCCTCAAGAGCCCGATAAATGCGAGCTCTTCAACGCATTTGTAGGAACGAGTGCGACGGAAAGGTTTTCTTACGCATGGATAGAGACCCATTCCAATAATATAAAGACAAGTTTGATCAACAGATTTCCCAACGAACAAAACATCAACGAGATTGCTGCATGGGAGATATGGGCACTCTACGGCGGAGCCGAAAACGTGAGAAATTCGATATTTGTGAATATTGGACCTGGTCCCCCGCACAACAGTGAAATCAGAAAGATCTTGGGCGTTAAACACAGCTGGTCTAAGGTTCCGTCTACCAAATTTGACCGTCAAGTGCACACGACGGAATCTGTCAAGCGGTTTCAGCTCATTCCTGAAGAATCCGTAAAGGGTGCCATATTCGGGGAAGACGCTGTCAGGCTAGAAGTCAGGAATGCAACAAGAGCGTGGTTGTCAAAACATAAGGTTGCACACACTTTGGAAAAATGTGCCCAAGAAATGGTTTTCCTGGAATCAAATGGGTATCAACCACCTTCAAAATCTGACGTATCAACACCCACCCCTTACACCTCCTCAGATACGAAGAAATCTTTTCAGGATGAATACGATTCTTGATCGTTATTTATATTTCACTATTTCTGTCCTGTTCGTTTTAGCCTAGACCGGAGTTTGTTACTTATTAGATGCTCTCTTGGTAGTATTAGATCATGAATGGTAGTTTGACAACACAATTTTCAAAATTCGGCTTACCATTTAAAAACGAGAACTTGTTTTTGAATCTGGATATATATCTGATTAAAGAGCCAGAAACACTACGCCTTCAAGCTTGACTGCTCCTCCTTCCCCTTCCTAGCAGCCAATACCTCCCTCTGCCTATTCCTCTCCTCAATCCCCGTATTAATATTAAAATGCGCCCGATGAATCTCCCTATACAGCTCCCCAGCCGTCCCACTCACCGGATTTGCAAAAGGTCCGGTGATTTCCGTAGTAAGTTGATCAGTATCCACCGGAACCGGTTCATGCGCTCGCAAGACGAAAACAATAGAGTAGCGATACCGTGGCGTTATACTTGACTGTGAATCTAGATTGGGATTTGGATGCGAGACG
Source organism: Hymenoscyphus occultus (assembly GCA_900536445.1). Taxonomy (NCBI): domain Eukaryota; kingdom Fungi; phylum Ascomycota; class Leotiomycetes; order Helotiales; family Helotiaceae; genus Hymenoscyphus; species Hymenoscyphus occultus. The sequence goes on along the minus strand of UNPT01000418.1, from coordinate 38,943 downwards.
ACTCGGTGACCACCAGATTGGTAGCGGGAGTTTGAGAGTCGCTCGAGTTGTCGTCCGACCATTAAGCTGCCTGCGGGTTCGGGGAAGAATTTCTCGATCGGGAACCAGTACTGGGAGGTTCGGTTCCAGACCTCGAGACCGGGGGTATCACCGATCACGAGGGAGATAAGACCTAAGTCTCGATGTGCTGGATTGCAATTTAGCCATTTCTTCGTCAAAATTCAAAAGTCACACCCCATGTCTACGCGATATGGCAACTTACCTTCAGCAACAGTCTTCATCTCAGTTTCATTCGAACCACTCTCATACCGAAACAACCTCAGCAAAGTCGCAGTCTTCTCAACCCCCAACTTCCTACAAGGCTCCGAATATACCCCCAAAGCATCAGGCGGTAAACCCAAACTCTCAGCTACCCTCCTCACCAAATCATCCAACAACCCCCCCGCAACCTCCCAAAAAGCACTCGCCGCATCCCTCAACTCTACGGGGATCCTCTCCAAACTCCTCAAAGTAATGAACTCTTTCTCCCCAGGGACATGGTTCCACCCCTCCTCCGTCCCCGCGCGAGTTTTAAATTCGTGCTTTTTCTCAGCTGGTAAGTCGAAAAACGCTTTACTGGCTTGGAAGAGTGCTTGGGAGGCGGTTTGGAGTGAATCGACGGGTTGGTCGAATGTGAGTTTTGTCCAGCCTTGGTTGGAGAGCGCGAATGAGTGCTCGGGTAGAATGTGGGGTAGCTCAGTTGGAATTAAAGGGAGAAGAATGTTAGGTTCTGGTTTAGGAGGATTTTTGTGGCGTTTTGGGAGGAGACCCAATGAGATGGCTTTTGCTTTTATGGTTGTGAGGAAATGCATGTTGTGAGATGATAGATGAGTTGATGTTGGTATTAGTGAGAGATCAGGATCCAGCTACGAGCTTGCCCGGCATGACTTTGGAACAAAGTGTAATTTCAAAATGATTGCTCGCCTATGAATCATCCAGAGGGAAATTTGAATCTATAGAACTAGTAAATTAAGGAAATCTGCAAAAAGTGAATCTGATAAGAGCTGACTCAAACCCAACTTGACGTCAAAGTTCAGTGATACATATAATCATGTGACCTCCGGCCACACCTCGGCAATCCCCTATAGTAGTTATCAAAAACGTGTTCCCATTCGTCCATCCCCTTCTCTAGACGCAAACCACCTCAAATCACCAAATGAGTCCCAAGCCCGCCCCCATAAAGGAACAAGAATCGGGTTCTAGTTCTCAAAATGCAGACTTGGCAACCACCTCAACTGGAGGAGCAAAACTTCTCATCGCCCTCCAAGTCGGTTCCCGCGCCCTAACATTCATCGTCAACCAGATTCTGCTGCGATTCCTCTCCCCTTCCATCCTAGGGATCTCAACACAATTAGAAGTCTACTCCATCTCAGTTCTTTTCTTCGCACGCGAGAGTTTGCGTGTGGCGATTCAGCGACAATCTGATGTATCCGAGGTCCCTGATGCAGACGCATCATCAGACGAAAATGAGAAGGCGAAGCCAAAGCAGAAGTCGTCCTCCAAAAAAAGGGGGTTGAAAGAAAAACAGAAACAGAAAGTCGCGGAGAAGAAAGAAGACAAACCACTCGGGATTTCCGCTGAGACACCTGCGGGAAAAGCACAGGCAATTGTGAATCTTTCTTACCTCTCGATATACGCGGGAATTGGGTTCGCTATCCTACTAGGAATGCTTTACCTCCGTGCCACCACTTCAGATATCTCAATCCAAGAAACACCCTTTTTCGACGCCGCGTTGAAGATCTATGGTGTTTCGGCTATCCTGGAATTACTTTCTGAGCCATGTTTTGTGGTTGTGCAACATAAATCTATGTATAAGATTCGAGCTAGAGCAGAAGCTGTAGCTACGTTATCGAGATGCTTGGCTTGCTGCGGGACAGCTATCTGGGCTTCTCAGGCAAGTACTTTTCTAATCCACTCAAATATATTCATGTACTAATCTCTTCCAGTCCAACCTCGACCTCGGCGTCCTCCCCTTCGCAATAGGACAGGCTGTCTACTCAGTAATGCTCACCCTAGTTTACTACGCCAGCACCAGCTCCCTCGCTAAAGCATCTGGATTCTCACTCTCGCTAACGCCACTATACACAAGGTAACCACCCCCTACCAAACTCAAGTTCCCTCACCCCAACCCCCATTCCTCACTACAGACCTAACACATACCAGCAACCCCGCCAACATAATCATCCTCACCCTCTGGCCCGACACCCTCCTCCACTTAGCATGGAACTTCTTCACACAATCAATCCTAAAGCACCTCCTCACCCAAGGCGACACCTTACTAATATCCTTCTTCTCCCCCCCCACCGCCCAAGGAACCTACGCACTAGCAAACAACTACGGCGGCCTCCTCGCCCGTCTCCTCCTCCAACCCATCGAAGAATCGAGCCGCTCCTACTTCGGTCGACTCCTCTCATCCTCTTCCCTCCCAGACCCTTCATCCCCCCAATCCACCCCCCCAAAAGAAAAAGTGATAGAAGCAAAACAAAGCCTCAACACCCTCCTAAGAGGATACACCCTCCTCTCCATCACAGCCGTAACCCTCGGCCCAGTCCTCGCCCCCCAACTCCTACACCTTATCCTCGGCACCCACTGGTCACACACCGGTGCCGGCGCCGTCCTCTCGGTGTACTGCTACTACATTCCGCTCCTCTCACTGAACGGGATCACCGAAGCATTCGTCTCGGCCGTCGCCACAGAGGGGGAGGTAAACACGCAATCCGGGTTCTTCATCGTCTTCTCGTGCGCGTTCGCGGCTTCCTCGTATCTGTTTTTGAAGGTGCTGGGTATGGGTGGGGAGGGACTGGTGTGGGCGAATTGTATCAATATGGCGCTGAGGATTGGGTGGAGTTCGGTTTTTATCAAGCGGTTTATGGAACGAGGGGGTGTGGAGTGGGATTTGAGGGGGTTGTTACCCGGGGGAGGGGCGGTGGCTGGGGGTGTGGTTACCTGGGGGGTGTTGTATCAGGTTTCGGCGACGTTTACGGGAGGTTTGATGGATTTGATGAAGAGTGGTGGGGTGGCGGTGGTATTTGTTGGGAGTTTGTGAGTTTTTTTCTATCTTTTGCATTCTCTATTCTTTTCTATTCCTTTATGCTTTTCTACACGAACAAAACAGCTAACTACCAAACCCCACCCCACAGAGCAATATCCGAACGAGTCTACCTCTTACAACTCTACCGAACCATGAGGGGAAGTACAAAACGAGAATAGTCAGACCGGGTATATCTAAGTCTCCTCTAATCAAAAGTAATCTTTGTAGCCTTCTTATCCGCACCCTCAGTGTCTTTGTAGAATGCTCCGTACGCGCTATGCTCCTTCTTCTTGACCGTCGTACCGAACTTGAGTAATTCATCAGGAACAGGCTGATTCGCTGCCTTCAAAACATTGATCAAACTAGAAACTCATTAGCAAGAGCCCAAAATCCCATTCGGATTAAGAAGAGAGAGAACTTACGATCCACTCTGCGCCTTATCATGCTCCGTAAACAGCGTAATAGCCAACCCATCCTTCCCAGCCCGTCCCGTCCGCCCAATTCTATGCACATAATCCTCCACCGTAAGCGGAAACGTACAATTGATGACCAGCTTCACAGCGGGGATATCCAGTCCTCTGGCCGCAACATCAGTAGCGACCAAAATCGGCGTGTTTCCACTCTTGAACGCCTCCAAACTCCGGGTACGTTGCTCCTGAGATAAATCCCCGTGGATACCTGCGACGCGAAACCCCTTGGAGCGGATGAATTGCTCAATCCGTGTGGCTTCTTTTTTGTAAAGTGCGAAGACGAGGATGCGGTCGTCTTTTTTCGCGCCGCTTTGGTGCTCTTTGAGCAGTTGGAGGACGCGGAATTCCTTGTTCCTTGGGTCGACGACTTCGACCTTTTGCACGATTCTGGTGTTTGCTCGGAGATCGCCAGTGGGGTTATCTCCAATCGTGACTTTGAGGGGGGTTTTCATGAATGTTGAGGCGAGAGCTCGGACGGATTCAGGCCATGTAGCTGTAAACATGAGGGTTTGTCGTTCCTTGGAAGTGGTATTGATGATTTTTCGAATCTCCTCCTCAAACCCTTTATCCAGCATCCGATCAGCCTCGTCAAGAACAACATATTTCGCATTCCCCAGGTTCGCACACCCCTCATTGATCAAATCGTTCAATCGTCCCGGCGTAGCAACAACAATATCCGCCGTCTTCAGCATTCTCCTCTGCTCATCTTTGGGTACACCACCGTACACACAAACAGCCTGTAGCCCCGAGACCTTGGCCAAAATCATGATCTGTTCATAACTCTGCATGGCCAATTCTCTCGTCGGCGCAACAATCACCGCTCGCGCACCTTTATTCTTGCCCCCAGCCAGCGACAAGATATGTCTCACACAAGGAACCGCAAACGCCATCGTCTTCCCTGATCCCGTCTCCGCAACACCAATAACATCTCTCCCCGCAGAAAGATACGGCCAGACCGCAGCCTGGATAGCAGTCGGAGCTTTGAAAGCCTTGAACGGCTGCAATTGCTTGGGATCGGTAATGGGTAGGTATTCGAACTTGATGATCGGGCGTAGGGACATCGTGTCTGCCAACGGATCCTTGATCGAGATATAGTTATCCTTCAGAAACTTGTCGATATCAGCTTGTGGGAGGGCCGTGAGATCAGGACTCTCAGTATAAAGCTCGTTACTTGTCGAGACCCCGATTTTCGCGATATCAACCTGCGCAGGTTCAGATTCTCCATTCGTCTCCCCGTTCGTCTCCCCGTTCGTCTCCCCGTTCGTCTCCTTGTTTGCTTTCTTCAGAGCCTTCAGTCTAGCTTTCTCAGCCTTCTTCGCAGCTTTCGCAACTTTCTTATCATCTGCATCCTTCCCAACCTCCTCAGTCAATTCCTTCTCTTCCTCCTTTGGCTCCTCTCCCTTACCCTCTTCCTCCCCAGCAGCTTCAGCTTCCGCAGCAGCCTTCTTCAACTTCTTCTGCCGTTTCCGCTCCTTTCTCTCAGCTTTACTCTCTTTTCCCTCCTCTACCGCACCATTTGCACCCTCAGCAATTGGAACCGACTTGCTCTTACTCTTCTTCCGTTTATTCTCACCATTTGGCAGCCCCGACTCGTCAATCGATCGTTTGGGCATCTTTGCGGTTCCGTTCGGGTCGATTGGTTGTCTGGATCGCGGAGATGGATGAATGCGGGACTGGAAATTTTACGATGGGGTTGCGATAAGAATTTTTTCGTTTCGGCGATAAGGATTACGAGGTACGGTATCCTAAATCTACTACTAAACCAGATAACTAAATCGCAAATTAAAAAAGTTACTTTAGAGGGTATTTTATAGGAAATTGTAAATTGTAAATCGTAAAGTAGTTTAGGGTTAGGGTTAGGGTTATATGATAGCGCTAGAATTAAAGGTAAAATAAGACTACTCGGGCTAGTATTACCTAAGTATAGCTAGTAATGTCACGGTTCGGATATTCTTTACCGTGACCCCTGTTATGATTCGGTTATTCTGTACCGTGACTATAGGACAAGTGGCTACCTCCCACTCTTTAAGCACACGTAGGGGATAAGGAAGTGTTAGGTATATAGTGTTTCTAGTATAAGAACCTTAGGTTTTCCCCTTAGTGTGACGGATCGTCACGTGGCTGGGAGTCACGGGGTGGTGCCGGGTGCATTCCTAATGTAGTAGAATAGCGAATTGATCGTCGATCAATTCTTGTGCCTTTTTGGCCCGCTGGCGCAGTTGGTTAAAGCTATTCCATCCATGCTCGTCACACTTAGCTAGCTCTTCTCTCCTTAGCTTTACATTCTAAGTAGTGGAATAGCAGTATCTGTTGGGAATACAGGCCTACTCGAGTAGAATAGAGGTTTCTGGGTTCTGGGTTTTGGTAATGATTCTTGTTCTTTTTAGTATACATGAAGCTGTGAGCTTGAGGCTCCAGCTTTTGCACTAGTACCAAAGTGATCTAGTGCAGCCACGTGATTAAAACCACCTTTACGTCCCGACAGTATCCTTCACCGTTCCGTTACAATAAAGTCTTTTATACTAGAGGCTTATTTACTTTTATATCTCCTAGAGGCGCTTAGTCTTTCTAATAGTAATACTATACTTATCTTCTAGTACTATAAATAATTTAGTAGTAGTATAACTAAACGAATATAATTCTTTAATAAAAGCTTAGTATAGCTTTAAATTAACTAGAGGTAGTATTTTATAGTAATAAAAAGAGAAGGTACCTTAGAGCTATAAGAGTATAAGAATAGATATATAAAATAAAAAGTAAGCGTAACCTACTACTTACTCTATAACGAATACTTAAACTAGCTAACTAAACTTAGCTAGGTGTTCGCTAGTTAGTATACTAGGATAAGAAGAAGACTATCGGGTTATTTACTTAGAAGTAAACTCGTTACTTATATTAAAGATATTAAATAATATAATAAGATTAATAACTAAAGTTAAGCACGAAGCTCCTATCTAATAGTAGACGTGCTAGTCTTATATAGAACCTTTGCTTTCCTTAATTATACTAATTACCCTAATCCGTATAATCCTGCTTAGTATTACTTACTTAATTAAGTATAATCAAGTCTAGTTACGTAATAATGACCAATGGAAATCCTTGGATCGCTTAGTGTAATGGGTTGGTACCCAGGATAAAGCACGGCTATGGAGTAGCTGTGTACACGCACGTGCCTTCCCCCTTTTGTACCTTACCGCCCTATCGTCAACGCTCAGAGCAAGAAGCTCTAACCAGGCATCAGAGACCTCACTAGTACGAAGAGCCTTCTCTTCTCTTCTCTTCCCTCTTTAGCTTATTCTCTTTAGAAATACATTACCTTTTACTTACACTGTATACTTTGTATATAACCCGTGACATTAGAATAAGCTCTTCCTACATCTTTACAAGACTCGGGAATACACGACGACGAGTAAGCTAGTACTCTGAACTAAAGACCCACGACGACGAGTAAGCTAGTACTCTAAACTAAAGACCCACGACGACGAGTAAGCTAGTACTCTAAACTGAAGACCTACGACAACGATACTATATACAAGAAAACGAAAAACCTCTAGTTACACGGAAGCATCGGATATCGCAACCACAAGAAAAAACACTAAAAAGACAAAAACAACATATAATAGAGGGAGGATACTTAGCACCGTTACTTCAAGAACAGAACCCAGCTATGTTAGCCCCCCTTTAGTTCGAAGCGTATGTTTAATCGCAGAACGTAACAATAGCTACGTTAGTAGCAAGAATCGACGCTCTAAGCGAGAGTACCCCACCTTTGCTACAAGGACCTCCTTAGTTTAGCCAAACTCCTGGGATAGGAAGTCTAATAGCACGTCTAAAGCCACGCCTACCAAATGTAGCGAAATTCTTAGGTATCGACCTAATACTTTACTCCTAGTTTGAAGGCTAGCTTAAAGCTAAACTCGACATAGACGGAGCTGCTATTAGAAGTGAGAAAGAGAGGGTCTAGTACGTATTTGGACGACTAGAAGGGGAAGCCGCTACTAAGATTTGGCTATAGATAAAGATAGCAAAGGATAATAAGTCTCTGACTGTCCTAGGACTAGTTAAGTAGATAAGAACACTTTTTCAAGACCTAAGGAGTATGTGAAAAGCCCTAAGTAAACTTAATACCCTAGAGTAAGGTAAGAAGCCTATCTCGGAATTCCTTACAGAATTCGACTATCTTCTTCTCGAAGCCGAAGGATATAGATAGGCGGATACGATTAAGAAATCTCTCCTTAAAGTAACTTTGTTAACTTTAATCATAAGAGGCCTTATTAGTACCCTAGAAGCAGAAACCTACATAGACTACTATGCTTAACTAAGGCTTGTTGGTAATTAACAAGAGGAACTCAAGGTTTGTACGACTAGCTAGAATTAGAAGCTATTCTAACAAAGAAGCCAAGCCTAGCAAATAGTAAGCGAGGACATAGTTATAACAGGGGTATATAGAGTTCGGACTAATAATAGGGAGGCTCCCTAGGGATTAGATAAGGAGATAGCCCGGAGAAGAGATCAAGGTCTCTACCTCCGTTATAGTAGCGTAGATTACTTTTTAAGAGGCTACCGAGTATAACTATCTAATAGAAAATCTACAAATAGTAGAAAAATAGTAATACAAATCTTATTAATATCTCCCTCTATAAGTAATAGGAGGAAGGCTAAAGAGGAAAGAGATAACGACTCCGAAGAGTCGGGAAAAGAATAGCTTCTAGGAAAAGACGCTACTAGAAGCATATAGAGAAAGAGGTAGTTAAGGAGTAGAAAGAGTTTAAGAAGAATTTAATAGATAGTATTCCTTTTATTATATTAGCTTTACTTAATAAAAATTGTTTTGTAAAGACTCTAGTTAATACTAGTTCTCTATTATATAGTTTTATCGACTCTTACTTTACTACTCGCTATAATCTCCCGTGTATAAAAATCAGGCCTATCGGCCTTATAGCTTTTGACCAGGAAATAGGAGGAATAGTTATAGAAGTAGCGTACTTCTTACTAGACATTAATAGACACTAAGAAAGACGAATTTTTTGTTATATAGTACCTCGCTTAGTAGACTATAATATAATCCTAGGTATACCTTAGATTATAAAACAAGATGTACGAATTAACGGCCTAGAATTATAGCTTTGTATTATATCTATAAACACTTTAGTTTATAATCGGGCTTGTAACTATAAGGAACTAGCTCTAGACTATATCGAAATCTTAGTAGTAGCCTTTACAAGATAGACTAGAGGAAAGAGAAAACATTAGATAGAAGTGTTTATAGCTAGTATAGTAGATATCGAGAAAGCCCTAGTAAAGAAAAAGAAGACAGACCCTCGTATAACACTCCCAAAGTAATATCACGAGTTTTTAGACCTTTATAGCTAAGCGAAAGTAGATATACTACCTCTACTCCGGGGACCAGGTATAGACTATAAGATTAAGCTAGAACAGGTAAACGGTAAGGAACCATAAGTACTATAGGGTCCTTTTTATAATATATCGAAGGACGAACTTTTAGTACTTTAACAGACTCTTACGAAGTTACTTAATAAACAGTTTATCCGAGTAAGTAACTCACCGGCGTCGGCGCTAGTCTTGTTTATACGAAAACCTAGAGGTGGACTACGCTTCTATGTAGACTACCGTGGCCTAAACTAGATTACAAGGAAGGACCGCTACCCCCTCCCATTGATCTACGAGACGCTACGGAGTATAGGCTAAGCGAAGTAGTTTACAAAACTCGATGTTATAGCTACGTTTCATAAGATTCGGGTTATAAAGGGAGACGAGTAGAAAACTGCCTTCTGAACAAGGTACGGCCTCTACGAGTAGATAGTTACCCCCTTTGGACTAGCAAATGCTCTAAGTACATTCCAGCGATATATAACTAGGCGCTACGGGATTACCTCGACGAGTTCTGTTCCGCGTATATAAATAATATCCTAATCTATACAAATAGGGACCTCTATTAACACCGAGAACATATATAAAAAGTCTTCCTACGACTACGGGAGGCGGGCTTATAGCTAGATATTAACAAATGCGAGTTCGAGGTGAAATTAACAAAGTACCTAGGTTTTATTATCGACATAGTTTATAGGGTACGAATAGACCTAGCGAAAGTTAGGGCCATCCTCGAGTAGTAAGCACCAAAGAGCGTAAAAGGAGTTAGGAGCTTCCTAGGCTTTACAAATTTCTACCGACGTTTTATTAAAGACTACTTAGAGATCTTACTTCCTCTAACTAAACTTACCTACAAAGATTAAGCCTTCTCTTAGACAGAAGAAGTAGAAAAGGCCTTCTAAAAGCTAAAGCACTTGTTTACTCGAGCCCCTACACTTGTCTAGTTTGACTTAGAGAGAGAGATAGTTATTAAGTGCGATTCGTCTAGGTAGGCAATAGGGGGTACGCTTCTATAGTTTAACAAAGAGGGAGTTTTACGCCCCTGCGTATTCTTCTCAAAGAAGAACGTACCTACTAAGTATAACTACGAAATCTACGACAAGGAAATGCTAGTAATTGTTAGATGTCTAGAAGAATAGGACGTAGACCTACGCTCTATAAGGCACTTTCAAATTCGAACCGACCATAAGAACCTAGAGTACTTTATAACAGTACGACAACTTACGGAACGCTAGATACGATGGTCACTACTTCTATCACGCTATAACTTCTTAATTAGCTATATTCTAGGAAAGGAGAACGAACAAGTAGACGCTCTATTAAGAAGGGAACAAGATATGCCGGCCGACAGTAGCGATAATAGGTTATAGTACCGTAAGGTACAACTACTAAAACCCGAAGCTATTAAGGGACTTGTGGTAGGCTATATAAGAGTATCCCCGGTTACACTTCGATTATCACCAAGGGGAATAATACTACCTATACTAGAAGACCTAGAAACGCTAATCGTACTCGAATAGCCTATAGTAGATAATAATAATACTCCCTAGCCCTCCGAACTAGAACTACTTTGGGCGGAAGCTGAGGAAGGAGACGAAGGATATAAGAAAGCGCTACAAGCTATATAAGAAGGGAGAAGACTGTTCTTAATTAAGCTGAAGCTCCGAGTCTCTATTACTAAATGCGAAGTATTAGCGACAAAGAAGCTCCTCTTTAGAAACCGGCGCTAGGTACTAGACTCTAGAGAGCTACGTACTAAGATAATCTAGTAAGTCTACGACTTAATTATGTGTAGGCACCTAGGAAGAGAAGGGACAGTAGCTATTCTATTACAAGGCTATTTCTAGCTAGGACTATCGTAAGATATTAGAAGATTTGTCCGAAATTGCGATAAGTGTAGAGTAAACAAAGCTTAGAGGGACCGGAGGCAGGGATTTCTAAAGCCCTTACCTATTCCTGATCAGGTCTAGTAAGAGCTCTCTATTGATTTTATTATTGAACTTCTAGAGAGTAGAGGCTGTATAAATATTGTCGTTATTACGGATAGGTTAAGTAAAGATATAGTCTTTAATAGACTACTAGATATTAAAGTAGAGATAGTAGCAAAGTAGTTTATACGGAACGTTTATAGCTAGCATAGGGTCCTAAGAGCGGTTATATCGGACAGAGGTATACAATTTGTAGGGGCCTTATAGACAAGAGTTTACTAACATCTAGGAATTCAAAGGAGGCTATCGATAGCTAGCTACCCTAAGATAGATAGCTCTACTAAGCGAATAAATCAAACTCTTGAAACCTACCTACGGATGTTTATTTCCTACGCCCAGGATAATTAGTACGATATACTACCCTCTGCTTAACTAGGGGTAAAAGGGCGGAACGTAGCTTTAATAGGAGTAAGCCCGTTTTTCTTATCCCACGGGTATAATTTAGATCATTTGGATTTAAAAGTAGACCTAGGACCTCTCTAAGCTAGGAACTCCCTAATTTAAGTAGCGGATACAATGGTCCGGAAGCTGAAGGAAGTAAGAGAATAGGCCTAGGTATTAATAGCAGTAGCTTAGCAAACTTAACAAGAGGTAGTAAATCGAAAAAGGCAATAGTCTCCAGAGTTTAAAGTAGGGGACAAGGTCTGGCTAAACTTAGCTAATATACGTATAGATCGACCGGTAAAGAAACTTAATGCTAAGCACGCTAAGTTTATAGTTATTGAGATTATAGGCTCTTATAGCTATAGACTTAATACACCCCCTAGAGTTTATAATGTGTTCTATAGCCAACTTCTCCGAGCAGCCTTAGACGACCCACTTCTAGGACAAGTTTAAGACAACTTGTAACCAGGACTAGTAATCGTTAGTAATAAAGAAGAATAGGAGGTGGAGATGATTCTAGACGAGAAATCAAGTAATAAGAAGAGAAAACAATATCTTGTTAAATGGAAAGACTATACTAGGCCTACATGGGAGCCGGCTTTAGCGCTATAAGAGACTACTATACTAGACCGATAGGAAGAGGCGCTAACGCGACACGATAGAGGACCTCGTAGAAGAGGGAGGCGTGTACGAAAGTAGGAAGGGGGGTATTGTAATAGGTTGGTACCCAGGATAAAGCACGGCTATAGAGTAGCTGTGCACACGCACGTGCCTTCCCCCTTTTGTACCTTACCGCCCTATCGTTAACGCTCAGAGCAAGAAGCTCTAACCAGGCATCAGAGACCTCACTAGTACGAAGAGCCTTCTCTTCTCTTCTCTTCCCTCTTTAGCTTATTCTCTTTGGAAATACATTACCTTTTACTTGCACTGTATACTTTGCATGTGACCCGTGATACTTAGCTACCCTAAGCAATCCCTATTTGCTATAAGAAACCTGGATATACCTATCGAGGGTTACGCCTCTTATTATATTAAGCATCACGTGAACACGTGATTCGTGACACACTCCTTCCTATTTAGGAACTTATAGCTAACTAATTTATACTCTTATTAGGACTTCTATTAAATAAATATCTTATTAATCGAATTCCTCTTAAAACTAACCGACTGTCACGGGTTACATGCAAAGTGTACAGTGTAAGTAAAAGGTAATGTATTTCCAAAGAGAATAAACTAAAGAGAGAAGAGAAGAGAAGAGAAGGCTCTTCGTACTAGTAAAGTCTCTAATACCTGGTTAGAGCTTCTTGCTCTAAGCGTTAACGATATAGTAGTAAGGTACGAAAAGAGGGGAAGGTACGTACGTGTACATAGCTACTCCATAGCCGTGCTTTATCCTAGGTACCAACCTATTATAATACCCCCCTTCTTACTTTCGTATACGCTTCCCTCTTGTACGAGGTCCTCCATCGTGTCGCGTTAGCGCCTCTTCTTATTAGTCTAGTATAGTAGTCTCTTATAGCGCTAAAGCCGGCTCCTATGTAGGCCTAGTATAGTCTTTCTATTTAACAAGATATTACTTTCTCTTCCTATTACTTGATTTCTCGTCTAGGATCCTCTCTACCTCCTATTCTTCTTCTTTACTAACGATTACTAGTCCTGGTTACGAGTTGTCTTAAACTTGTCCTAGAAGTGGGTTATCTAAGGCTACTCGAAGAAGTTAGCTATAGAATACATTATAAACTCTAGGGGGTGTATTAAGTCTATAGCTATAGGAGCCTATAATCTCGATAACTGTAAAATTAGCGTACTTAGTATTAAGTTTCTTTGCTAGTCGATCTATATGTATATTAGCTAAGTTTAGCTAGACTTTGTCCCCTACTTTAAACCCTAGAGACTATTGCCTTTTTCGATTTGCTACCTCTTATTAAGTTTACTAAGCTGCTACTATTAATGCCTAGGCCTATTCTCTTGCTTCCTTTAGCTTCCGGACCATTGTATCCGCTACTTAGATTAGGGAGTTCCTAGCTTAGAGAGGTCCTAGGTCTACCTTTAAATCCAAAGGATCTAAATTATACCCGTGGGACAAGAAAAACAGGCTTACTCCTATTAAAGCTACGTTCCGCCCTTTTACCCCTAGTTAAGTAGAGGGTAGTGTATTATACTAATTATCCTAGGCGTAGGAGACAAATATACGTAGGTAGGTTTTAAGAGTTTGATTTATTCGCTTAGTAGAGCTATCTATCTTAGGGTGGCCAGCTGTTAATAGCCTCCTTTGAATCCCTAGAAGTTAGCAAACTCTTGTCTACAAGGCCCCTACAAATTATATGCCCCTATCTAATACAACCGCTCTTAGGACCCCGTGCTAGCTATAAACGTTCTGTATAAACCACTTTACTACTGTCTCTGCTTTAATATCTAGTAGTCTATTAAAGACTATATCTTTACTTAACCTATCTATAACAACGACAATATTTCTATAGCCTCTACTCTCTAGAAGTTCGACAATGAAATTAATAGAGAGCTCTTGCTAGACCTGATTAGGAATAGGTAAGGGCTTTAGAAATCCCTGCCTCCGGTCCCTCTAAGCTTTGTTTACTCTATACTTATTATAATTTTGGACAAATCTTCTAATATCTTACGACAGTCCTAGCTAGAAATAGCCTTGTAATAGAATAGCTACTATCCCTTCTCTTCCTAGGTGCCTATATATAATTAAGTCGTAGACTTGCTAGATTATCTTAGTATATAGCTCTCTAGAGTCTAGCACCTAGCGCCGGTTTCTGAAGAGGAGCTTCTTTGTCGCTGATACTTCGTATTTAGTAATAGAGACTCGGAGCTTCAGCTTAATTAAGAACAGTCTTCTCCCTTCTTATATAGCTTGTAGCGCTTTCTTATATCCTTCGTCTCCTTCCTCAGCTTCCGCCCAAAGTAGTTCTAGTTCGGAGGGCTAGGGGGTATTATTATTATCTACTATAGGCTATTCGAGTACGATTAGCGTTTCTAGGTCTTCTAGTATAGGTAGTGTTATTCCCCTTAATGATAATCGAAGTGTAACCGGGGATACTCTTATATAACCTACCACAAGTCCCTTAATAGCTTCGGGTTTTAGTAGTTGTACCTTGCGATACTATAACCTATTATCGCTACTATCGGCTGGTATATCTTGTTCCCTTCTTAATAGAGCGTCTGCTCGTTTGTTCTCCTTTCCTGGAATATAGCTAATTGAGAAGTTATAGTATAATAGTAGTAGTGACCATCGCATTTAGCGTTCCGTGAGTTATCGTACTATTATAAAGTACTCTAGGTTCTTATGGTCGGTTCGAATTTAAAAGTGCTTTATAGAGCGTAGGTCTACGTCCTATTCTTCTAGACATCTAACAATTACTAGTATTTCCTTGTTATAGATTTCGTAGTTATACTTAGTAGGTACGTTCTTCTTTAAGAAGAATACGCAGGGGCGTAGAACTCCCTCTTCGTCGAACTATAGAAGTATACCCCCTATTACCTACCTAGATAAATCGTACTTAATAACTATCTCTCTCTTAGAGTTAAACTAGACAAGTGTAGGGGCTTGAGTAAATAAGTACTTTAGCTTTTAGAAGGCCTTTTCTACTTCTTCTATCTAAGAGAAGGCTTGATCTTTGTAAGTGAGTTTGGTTAGAGGAAGTAAGATCTCTGAGTAGTCCTTAGTAAAACGTCGGTAGAAATTTACAAAGCCTAGGAAGCTCCTACCTCCTTTTACGCTCTTTGGTACTTACTACTCGAGGATAGCCCTAACTTTTGCTAGGTCTATTCGTACCCTATAAACTATGTCGATAATAAAACCTAGGTACTTTGTTAATTTCACCTCGAACTCGTATTTGTTAATATCTAGCTATAGGCCCGCCTCCCGTAGTCGTAGGAAGACTTTTCGTATATGTTCTTAGTGTTAATAGAGGTCCCTATTTATATAGATTAGGATATTATCTACATACGCGGAATAGAACTTGTCGAGGTAATCCCGTAGTGCCTAGTTAATATATCGTTAGAATATACTTGGAGCATTTGCTAGTCTAAAGGGGGTAACCATCTACTCGTAGAGGCCGTACCTTATTCGGAAGGTAGTTTTCTACTCGTCTCCCTTTATAACCCGAATCTTATGAAACGTAGCTGTAACGTCGAGTTTTGTAAACTACTTCGCTTAGCCTATACTTCGTAGCGTCTCGTAGATTAATGGGAGGGGGTAGCGGTCTTTCCTTATAATCTGGTTTAGGCTACGGTAGTCTATATAGAAACGTAGTCCACCTCCAGGTTTTCGTACAAACAAGACTAGCGCCGACGCTAGAGAGTTGCTTACTCGGATAAACTGTTTATTAAGTAACTTCGTAAGAGTCTGTCGAAGTACTAAAAGTTCGTCCTTCGATATATTGTAAAGAGGTTCCTATAGTATATGTAGTTCCTTGCTGTTCACCTGTTCTAGCTTAATCTTGTGGTCTATACCTGGTCCCCGGAGTAGAGGTAGTGTATCTACTTTCGCTTAGCTATAAAGGTCTAAAAACTTATGATATTACTTTGGGAGTATTATACGAGGGTCTGTCTTCTTTTTCTTTACTAGGGCTTTCTCGATATCTACTATACTAGCTATAAACACTTCTATCTAATGTTTTCTCTTTCTTCTAGTCTATCTCGTAAAGGCTACTACTAAGATTTCGATATAGTCTAGAGCTAGTTCCTTATAGTTACGAGCTCGGTTATAAACTAAAGTATTTATAGATATAATACAAAGCTATGATTCTAGGCCGTTGATTTATATATCTTGTTTTATAATCTAAGGTATACCTAGGATTATATTATAGTCTACTAAGCAGGGTACTATATAATAGAAAATTCGTCTTTCTTAGTATCTATTAATATCTAGTAGGAAGTACGCTACTTCTGTAACTATTCCTCCTCTTTCCTAGTTAAAAGCTATAAGACTAATAAGCCTAATTTTCATACGCGAGAGATTATAGCGAGTAGTAAAGTAAGAGTTAATAAGACTATATAATAGAGAACTAGTATTAACTAGAGTCTTTGTAAAATAATTTTTATTAAGTAAAGCTAATATAATAAAAGGAATACTATCTATTAAATTCTTCTTAAACTCTTTCTACTCCTTAACTACCTCTTTCTCTATATACTTCTAGTAGTATCTTTTCCTAGAAGCTATTCTTTTCCCGACTCTTCGGAGTCGTTATCTCCTTCTTCTTTAGCCTTCCTCCTATTACTTATAGAGGGAGATATTAATAAGATTTGTATTACTATTTTTCTACTATTTGTAGACTTTTTATTAGATAGTTATACTCGGTAGCCTCTTAAAAAGTAATCTGCGCTACTATAACAGAGGCAGAGACCTTAATCTCTTCTCTAGGCCATCTCCTTATCTAATCCCTAGAGAGCCTCCCTATTATTAGTCCGAACTCTATATACTCCTGTTATAACTATGTCCTCGTTTGCTATTTGCTGGGCTTAGCTTCTTTATTAGAATAGCCTCTAATTCTAGCTAGTCGTACGAACCTTAAGTTCCTCTTGCTAATCACCGACAAGCCTTAATTAGGTATAGTAGTCTATGTAGGTTTCTGCTTCTAGGGTACTAATAAGGCCTCTTATGATTAAAGTTAACAGAGTTACTTTGAGGAGAGATTTCTTAATCGTATCCGCCTATCTATATCCTTCGGCTTCGAGAAGAAGACAGTCGAATTCTATAAGGAATTCTGAGATAGGCTTCTTGCCTTGCTCTAGAGTATTAAGTTTACTTAGGGCTTTTTACATACTTCTTGGGTCTTGAAAAAGTGTTCTTATCTACCTAACTAGTCCTAGGATAGTTAGAGACTTATTATCCTTTGCTGTCTTTATCTATGGCCAAATCTTGGCAGCGGCTTCCCCTTCTAGTCGTCCAAATGCGTACTAGACCCTCTCTTTCTCACTTCTAATAGCAGCTCCGTCTATGTCGAGTTTAGCTTCGAGCTAGCCTTTAAACTAGGAGTAAAGTATTAGGTCGATACCTGAGAATTTCGCTACATTTGGTAGTCGTAGCTTTGGACGTGCTATTAGACTTCCTATCCTAGGAGTTTAGCTAAACTAGGGAGGTCCTTGTAGTAAAGGTGGGGTAGAGGTGGCGGTAGGAGTACTCTCGCTTAGAGCGTCGATTCTTGCTGCCATCGCAGCTATTGTTACGTTCTGCGATTAAACATACGCTTCGAACCAGGGGGGGGCTAACATAGCTAGGTTCTGTTCTTGAAGTAACGGTGCTAATTTTCCTTCTGTTGTAACTCCCTCTATTGTATGTTGTTTTTGTCTTTTTAGTACTTTTTCTTGTGGTTGCGATCTCCGATGCTTCCGTGTGACTAGAGGTTCTTCGTTTTCTTGCATATAGTATCGTTGTCGTGGTTTTCAGTTCAGAGTACTAGCTTACTCGTCGTCGTGGGTCTTCAGTTTAGAGTACTAGCTTACTCGTTTTCGTGGGTCTTCAGTTTAGAGTACTGGCTTACTCGTTTTCTTGGGTCTTCAGTTCAGAGTACTGGCTTACTCGTTGTCGTATATTCCCGAGTCTTGTAAAGATGTAGGAAGAGTTTATTCTAATGTCACGGGTTATATGCAAAGTGTACAGTGCAAGTAAAAGGTAATGTATTTCCAAAGAGAATAAACTAAAGAGAGAAGAGAAGAGAAGAGAAGGCTCTTCGTACTAGTGAAGTCTCTGATACCTGGTTAGAGCTTCTTGCTCTAAGCGTTGACGATATGGCGGTAAGGTACGAAAAGAGGGGAAGGCACGTGTGTGTGCATAGCTACTCCATAGCCGTGCTTTATCCTGGGTACCAACCCATTACACCGACTATAGATAGTATAGTAAATATAACCGCTCTTCCTCTTATAAAAGATATTATAGAAGTAAAAGTTAAAGTTATAATAGCTACGAATAATATAACTACCTTCTCTTCCTTCTTCTTCTATTCTAAGTAATAAGGGAATTAATTAATAGTAGTAGTAGTTAAGAAGAATATTTAGTAGTAGAAGAGGGTTATATAAAAATATTAATAGTAAGACTAAATTCGATAGTAATATTAGATTCGATAGTAAAATAAAGGCTAATATTTACTTATAGAAGCGACCTATAATATTTGTAGTATAAAATCAAATATAGGAGTAACCTATAATTTCTATAGTATAAGATTAAAAGTAGGAGCCTCTTCCTTCTTCTTCTCTTTTATAGAGTTTATAAAAGAAGGTCTCTTTATAGTAGTAGTAGTTAAAGATATTTAGTAGTAGAAGTAGTTTATATAGTAGGGTTCTAAGATAAGGAAATATATAAAGGTATTAATAGTAATACTTAATTTAATAGTAAAACAAGCTAATATTTACTTATAAAAGCAACCTATAATACCTATAGTACCTATAGTATAAAATCGAATATAGGAGTAACCTACGATTTCTATAGTACAGGATTAAAGGTAGGAGCCTCTTCCTTCTCTTCTGTAATGGGTTGGTACCCAGGATAAAGCACGGCTATGGAGTAGCTATGCACACGCACGTGCCTTTCCCTCTTTTCGTACCTTACCGCCATATCGTCAACGCTTAGAGCAAGAAGCTCTGACCAGGCATCAGAGACTTCACTGGTACGAAGAGCCTTCTCTTCTCTTCTCTTCTCTCTTTAGTTTATTCTCTTTGGAAATACATTACCTTTTACTTGCACTGTACACTTTGCATGTAACCCGTGACATCTTCCTCCTCTATAGAGTTTATAAAGGAAGGTCTTTTTATAGTAGTAGTAGTTAAGGATATTTAATAGTAGAAGTAGTTTATTTAATAGGGTTCTAGAGTAAGGAACTATATAAAGGTATTAATAGTAACACTTAATTCGATAGTAAAACAAGCTAATATTTACTAGTAGGAGCGATCTACGATATCTATAATATCTATAGTATAAAATCGAACGTAGGAGTAACCTACGATTTCTATAGTATAGGATTAAAGGTAGGAGCCTCCTCCTTCTCCTCCTCCTCCTCTATAGAGTTTATAAAGAAAGGTCTCTTCGTAGTAGAAGTAGTTAAGGATATTTAGTAGTAGAAGTAGTTTATATAGTAGGGTTCTAAAGTAAGGAACTATATAAAGGTATCGATAGTAATACCTAATTCGATAGTAAAATAAGCAAATATTTACTAGTAGAAGTAATCTACGATATCTATAGTATTCTGTGAGACGGTTAGCGAGGCGCAGGTTCTGGGGGTCTGCCCGGGTGAGTTTAGCGGTGCTCATTCTAGCAACGCGCGAGCTCGTGCGTCGCCGCTTCCGGTAAGGCGCACTCTCTTCGCTCCGACGCTGCTTTTCTACGTCGTCTATAAGAAGCTTTTCTCCCTGATGTTAGAATGTAATCTATTCCATCGGATGGCCGTAACTAGCTCTCCGTATCCCTGTTGTTAGGGTGAATAGTCGGTGTTTCCTCTCCAAAGTACGTGGAGGAGGTGTGCGTTCCATTAACTGTAGAAAAAGCTGTGGAACCCGCCTTGTCAAAGCACGCATCATCGGGGCAACTCATATTTGGGAAAATCTGTTCACTTGAATATTCTGGTGTCTCATTGAAATTTTCCAAGTAGTAATTTCGAGCAAGAAAATGAAGCGATGTGTGTCTCCAGAAAGGTCCCCATGCCTCTCGTTCGGCCTCGTAACCAGCCTTTGCTTGTCTGTTTTAGAACAATTTCTACACACCGTTGGCAGATAATAATAAAAGTTACATTAGCAACGATACCAACTTCTTATCACAAAACAAGTGTACGTTAATGATTATATAGTGGAAAAAACTAGATTGACTACGAAGAGAGAAGAGTTCTAAAGGAACGAGGCTGTTTATAGACCAAATATGCTTACTTAACCTTAACTAACATTACCACATTCACTACTGGAATGCAATCACATCTCTCTTTCAAATTGCCCCAGAACAACTATTCTATCTTTCTTGGCTTGTTCCAGCAGCTCAAATATAGCTGGTATATCGCCGTCATCGACGACCGGAACCGCTTCTCCTCTAAGGAGCTCGAGATCGTTGGCAATATCAGCGGAACATCGGTTTACTGCTTCTTGAAACTCTGCTTTGGTATTCTCAAGTAACCTCGTAATATTTGTAAGAAACGAATACTGAATAGCCACAAAGAGCTTTTTGTCGTTGGGTGGAACGGGAGGCCCTGAAACCTGACGAAGTATCCGTTCAATTCTTCTGTGTCTTACTCCGTTCCCGGAATCGAGTTCACGGTACATGGGTAGCATATATTGCATCACATAGGATGATCCATGAGTTTTCAACAAATCGTGAAAGATCGTTCTGGTTGGTTTAGTTAGTTATAATATATCTTTAGACTCAGGTCAACCTTACTGAAGTTCGTTAACGAATTTGTCGGTAATGCTGTCAAAATCATGATTAAGATTTCTACCCCGTCGAGGAAATGT
The DNA here is from genome assembly GCA_900536445.1 of Hymenoscyphus occultus. NCBI lineage: Eukaryota > Fungi > Ascomycota > Leotiomycetes > Helotiales > Helotiaceae > Hymenoscyphus > Hymenoscyphus occultus. The sequence goes on along the minus strand of UNPT01000418.1, from coordinate 18,184 downwards.
TTCACGGAAGTTATCCACTTGTTGGAGTTCTGTTTATGTCAGTAAGGGTAGCTAATACAATTCTCTGGCCGAGTAGCCTACCATCGTGTTTGACTAGCCAGTCAAGCCCTTGGTGTGCCGAGTTTCTTATAGTGCTAAATATACTTTTGGATTCTGTGAGAAAGCAATCTTCCAATTTTAATTCTTGAATTTTGTCTAGCATTCCCTTGATGATTTCTTCGTTCCAGTTAGTATATATCGGTTGAGCGCCGGTTCGATAAGCTCCCTCGTGATTCCAAAAGGCTTGCACAGTCCCTAAAATCCTATTAGCAATCTGTTTTCAGCATTTCAGGGTCAGACTAGGTACCTGCTGCCCACTAATGTTGTTAGTAAGTGCATAACAAGGCGAGGTTCAAGTTACTTACGGATTTCCAAGGCGAAATCACAGCACGGGCGGTATTTTCCCATGGGGTCATGTTTTCAGCTGCGAATTCTTTAGTTTCGTCCTGTTCTAGTCCACACTAAGTAGAGCCTAACTTGAAAATTCACGGCGTAATATTTGAACTTTGGCATCGGACAGCCCAGTATAGCCATTTTCCACAGATAGATCGAATTTCTGTATTTTATTAGTAAAATCTAAACATTTGCTAGAGAGATCAACATACTCTGCGTAATTGATCTTGGAGGTCATGCGAAAATTCCGGTGCTATCGGTTGATTTGCAGCCACATCTATGACCCTAGCATTAAGCCATATCCCTACTTTTTGAAGCAAATCCAACAATCTTGTTTCGAGGAAATGCTGGGTTTCAGAGATATGAAAGTCCGATGGTATTCCTTGGATAAACTCTCTCAGCGCCAGGATTCCAGAGTTGTCAAGCATTTGCACTCCAGCTGATATTTTATCATTAACACGGTCTTCTGAACCCCGTTCGGTGCGTTTTTTCTTTTCACCATTCCAATAAAGAGTATTGGAAACACAGTGTACATTGAGGACCTGGTTTGGCCCCCTCATCCTATAACGAGACCTGATCTCTCTTTTCACATGCTCATTCCGAGCTGATATGAAATAGCCGTTTCGCCTAAACAACCGTTAGCATGAAAGTACATAAGCATACGCTAACAGCTGACAGCTCATGTGCCTGAGCTAGTGACGCAAATTGCTAGTAGTATAATTGGCAGTATATACATGTATCGTACTGCTAATGATATGTGTAAGGTTTACTTCGAGTACCACCATAGGTCCCGGGATTCTTTTTCCGTGAGGAGGGAGATGAAGGGGCACAATACCTCACGTTAAGTGTCTCTGCATATTTCATGTCATCAATTTCAGTTTCAAGACTATCCATTGTCTCCGGATTGAAAATATCTGTATGCTGGACAGCTCTTAGAATTTCAGATTCATCAAAAATCTAGGGTTTATTAGTAAATATCATAATTCACAAGGTGTTTTAACATACCTCTGACTTAGTGCAAACAATTGTAACACCCTGTTTTTTTCTGAGTTTATCGAAGTTCTTGCCTAGTTTGTTAACAATCAGGTTATTGACACTTTGGTCTGTCGCTGCGCGAACAATATCGGCGACAATAAATATTTCATCGCACTTGAACAATCGTTTTTCAGTAACACGTACTCGCGCTGAGTTCACGTCTCGAAACCCTTGATAAGTTTAGTAATGTTTAGAAGCGTATACTGAGCAGACAACTCACCCGGGAGGTCGACCAGCACAATTCCGTTCTTTAATACAGCAGCGTCGAGGTAGATACTACGAACTTTATTAGCACGCGCGATCAATAAAATTCGAACATGATATAGTACTCACCGAACTACTCTGTTAAAAGGCCACATCCAACTGGGCAGATACTCCCCAATTCTTTTCGCGAAATTGCCCGCCTCTTCATTAGTAAAATTGGCAGTACCGTCTTTGAACTCTGCGGGCCATGTCTTTTCTTCTTTCCATCCTAAAACCATCGCTATAAGGTCCTCATCCGGGAGATTCGGGTTTTTGAAAAAAGCCTCGGAAAGATGTTGATCAGTGAAAATGGAAAGTAGGGTATCCCAAGCGATTTCAGCTTTGATCTTGAGCTCAGGACGCTCTGCTATCGCGTCCTGATGTTGTGCTTCATCTCCCTCCAGATGTTGAGTATGATATCGCCTGTAATTCAAAACACATTGCTGTAGAAGATCTTCTACCTCAATTTTATTCATGCATTCAATTTCAACAGTATAAGGAGCAGTGTCGCCGTCGCGTTTGTTCCGGTATTCGAATGCAACTGATGTGCAAGCACTTCCAACTCCAGCCTGCCCATTTATGTTAGAACTCAAACATATTTTGCACGCGCCGTACAAGAACTTACAGTAGTGGCCAGGTCCTTAACTCCAAGTAGAGAATTGATGAGACTACTTTTCCCTACACCCGAGTCACCAACCAAGCCTATTGTTAATTCACTAGGCCATTTGTATTCTTGAAGTTCTTGAGCGAGTAACAAAATGCTGTAGAGATTAGACTCCTCAATATCTGCTAATGAGAACGCTCCCAGAGCATCTGCCAAAAGCCCGCTGATATTCTTTCCGTCGTCAAGAGCCTTTTGAATGTGTGCTCTATCTCTCCTATTCCCTTTGGCGTGATTGCCATTCGCAGATCTGACTGGAGGAGGTGCCGGGAACCCTGATGATAAACCACTTGGGTTACTGTTTCGAGTTACCATACTCTATTTTGTCGTAAAGCGTAGAAAAAACGATAAGTAATAATTCAAAATAGATAGGACAGAAACCTAACAATAATGAAAATGATATACCACAGTTATGTTTTATAGATCAAAGAGAGCATTAAGTATGCAGTTCAAAATCTCCCCTGGAGGCTGTGTCCTCTACGACGCATCTGCACCACCCTGCAACTAAGTTGTTGGTTTTCTCAAATGTTGGTACAGCACCAACATCTTCAGCCTAATGCGGGTTTGAACCGATAAGGATTCCGCCTGGTCAGGTTGCCTCCACCGAACCAAAACCATTTGATACATGTTTCCAAATAACCAGTCCCATTGAGCTTTATTTCCAAGCCTTGGACAGAAGTTGTGGTTGCACTCGTTTCATGCCACGCCGTATCTGCAACTCCTTCCCCCTTTTCACACTCAGCCGCCCTTCTTTGTTCCTAAATATAAGAATTCTTGCAGCAGGTGATAGACAATCAAAGATTCAAGAACAAACTTGAGGATACCGAGAAATATTCAAGAATATATGCATCCTACTACGTTTCAACTTGTCGTTCTAGCCAGTAGTCGGGAAGAAAAACTCTCTTGGAATTCGCCCCCTCACAACAAAAAAAGAGTACTCGTATCATACCTAGTGCGAGTTCAACAGTCAGGAAACTCATAAAAAGTAACACCAAAACATTAAACTTATGTAAATGTATAAAAAGGCAGCTTCAAGGTTCTAGGAGCAGAAGAACGAGTATCTGATCCGAAAACAGCTGGCGAACACTAACGCTGCCAAAGCATGAGCTGATAAAGATAGCACATAAAGGACTTCGCAAGGTGGAGAGCTCGCTTCCGATCTAGCTACGCACGCAGAAGATTAGCCTTAACACATTGCTCGTACAAAAACTCGAGGAAAGAGTAGCGAACACGGCAGAAGAGACCGTAAAACACATGGGAAAGCCCAAGTATTGTCAGCCTCTATCTCGCGCAATCACTTATCAATCACAGCGCCGACTAGATGAACCGTAATAAGGCATTGAAATTAAGCATCTAGACGCGATGTAGCACAAAACATGCATTCCTATTCTACCCCTTTTAGTATACATACAAATTCACACACCGTTGTCACCCAGCCATGTCATATTCCAATGCTCCTTGCTGCATACATATCAATCAAATTTTCCTCCACCAAAACAGCAATCCTCGTAATCAATTTGTGTCTATCTTAATTCATCATCTTCACCGCCTCCGGCGAGGCCGCGGCTGCCGCACATCGCGCTTGGCTTCTTTAGGAAGGTATTATTCGGAAGTGTGCCGGACTTCGTCCTCGAAAGCGAGACATCTTCGTCTGTATCGCTTCCAGGCCCGAGTACTACGCTGGTTGTGTTGAAATTGCTTGTAGAAAAGGTCTCATCATCAGCGCTATCAACAAGCCGTCTATATCGGCTGTGCTGCCCATCGTATCATCTCTTGACAGGTAGGTAATCTTCATTGTGTGGCTGGGGCATTTGTGAGACGTATGGACGAAGCAGGGGAGGTTTGATAAGTGGAAAGGAAACCGACAAGGGACAGTGATGGTTATTATCAACGTTCTGAGTACTATTTAGCAGGGAGCCTCTTCTAATTCAGTCGTGCCTCATAAGAAACGGGAGTAGGTGGATGTGATAACTATGATTGATGAAGACAGAAGCATAACAAAGCGACATGGTATCCTGTATTCCCCATGTACATTCGGTGTGCTTAGATAGATGGGGTGGTGTGCAGAGAAGGATGTAGGTGTCACGAATCACGTGCTCACGTGATACTTGTCATAATAAGAGGCGCAACCCTCGACAGGCACATCCAGGTTTCTTGTAGCAAATAGGGATTGCTTAGAGTAGCTAAGCGATCCAAGAATTTCCATTGGTTATAGTCACGTGATCATTGGAGCTTGCAGGAGCTTCAAGAGCTTCGCATAGAGCTTCAGGAGCTTAGCATAGAGCTTTGGATCTTAAGATCCAAAAGAGGATGAAGGTTATATATAAGACTGGCACGTCTGCCGTTAGATAGGAGCTTCGTGCTCAACTTAGTTATTAATATTATCATATTTGTTTGACATCTTTGATACAAGTAACGAGTTCAATTCTAAGTGAACAACCCGATAGTCTTCTTCTTATCATAGCATACCAACCAGCGAACACCCAGCCAAGTTTAATTAGCCAGTTTGAGTATTCGTTACAGTAGGTCTATATAGAAACTGGTTAGTGGACCTCTTAAAGCAGCGGTTCAAACCCTCCAAAAGCAGCTTTCGTCTAACTGTTACACCGTGTATTAGAGTATAAAATCAAACGTAGGAGTAACCTATAATATCTATAGTATAGGGTTAAAGGTAGAAGCCTCCTACTTTATAGAATTTATAAAGGAAGGTTTCTTCGAAGTAGTAGTAGTAGTTAAAGTTATTTAGTAGTAGAAGAGGTTTATATAGAGAGGGGGGGTAAGAGTTAAAGGAGCGTTAGAGTTATATTCGAGGGTAAGAGTATTTAAGTTAAATTTAAGCTTATTTACTTATATCGAGTAGTTTTACCTTTAATTTTAGCACTAGTATATAACCCTAACCCTAAGTTACTTTACGATTTACGACTTGCGATTTCCTACGAAATAACCTTGAAATCAAGTATTTACAATTTACGATTTACGATTAAGTTATCTAGTTTAGTAGTAGATTCGGGATGCCGTACGAGGTAGCTTCCATTCACCTGGGCACTGGTGGCAAAGTGATTTTGCTTAACATCCATCACTACTTCTAAATAAGAAAACGAGCCAGAACAGCAATGTGGAACTGATTGAGAGTAGGATATTTATTTCCAACCCCCTTAATCATTCCAAATCGCAAAATAAACCAAGACAAGTCAGATGATTAAACGCAGATATCGGAAAGTAGAGTGGCATTTGTAGTCAATTGTCCTTCATTCGCTAAAGTAAAGTATCAAAAAGAAAGAGTTTGTGTACATGAAAGCCCAGTGGCCTCGTCAAGAAACCCGGCCATCATCAAATCCGCAAGAAAAACTGCGTCCATGTCCCATACTCCGAAACAAACAAATTCCCTTTTCCATCCACGAAGTGCAACAAACACCTAGTGGAAAGAGTGGTGGTGAAATCAGCCTTATCAAGAGCCCTTACCACAATTACAGTCTGATGCCTCCCAGGGCGCACGAAATTGTGCAGGCGCTGACAAACAAAACTTTTCCTTCATCCCATTCTTCAACCCTCCCTTCACTCACCCCCGGTATTTCCGTAAATCGTCAACAGCCTAAGCGGTCGCAGATTGCGAGGCAGAAGGCTCCATAACTGTCTCAACGTCGATTTTGGGCATCTTCGCTCCGGTTCCTCCGAGGTCTGTTGATCGCGCATTGGGGTTCTTGGTGTAGTAGTTTGAGATGGCGGACTTGATAGCATCCTCAGCAAGCATAGAGCAATGTACTATCACCTTATTAGCCTTCCGTCTTCACTTCCTTTCCCTTTGACCCTCCATATGAAGGTAAATATTGAAAAACTCACGCTTAACCGGCGGCAAACACAACTCCTTTGCAATCTCAGTATTCCTAATTCTACCCGCCTCCTCCAACGTCATACCTCTAACCAACTCCGTAAGATACGACGATGACGCAATCGCTGAGCCACATCCAAAAGTCTTGAACTTGACATCGGAGATGGTGTTGTTGTTGGGATCAACTCGGATCTGGAGCTTCATTACATCGCCGCAGGCCGGTGCACCAACAAGTCCCGTTCCAACATCTGTATCTGTCTTAGGCATGGAACCGACATTGCGCGGGCGCGAGTAATGATCAATAACCTTCTCGTGGTATTGTCTTCGTCCGGCGACGGCGATAGGTGAGCTGATGGATGGACTTGCGAGACGAGCTGTTGGGCGGGAGGTGGCGGATGTGATGGCTCGTCCAACTGCGCGGGGTGAGTTGAGCAAACTGCGACGGAACATTTTGATGGGCTGCGTATTTTATTTGGTGGTATGTAGGTGTGTAGGTGTGGAATTTCAAGTGGAATTGATTTTGACGAGGGTTCAATAGATGCGGGGTTTGTGTCGTTGTGGTGTTGATAGCTAGGGATCGTCGTGAGGAGTTGGAGGTCCGTCCTAATCTTTGAGGTAAATCTTTATGACGCTACGGTCGCAAGACGGACAAATCGGAGTTGTGAATCAACCCCCGGTCAAAATTCCGATGCCGAGATTGTGATACCTGAGGCCACAACTTCCTCTGTCACATTCTCTTTCTCTATGAATAAATTCGTGTGAAAAGAAAACGACACTGTGGTTGTGTTCTATATGAGATTTATATAACCTAGTCTAGGAGAAAATGATAGCTGGATGAAGCCATAATAGAATAAAAATAAAAATAAAAGGCAATTGGCATCTCCAGCGTGAGGTTCTCACTTGGTGAAGAATATTTATCTCCAACATGGGCACAATCCCCGACATCGGATATACTAATATCAGATATATGAAGAGACATCATCAATACTTCTGTATCATCCAGAAGTTTCGCTAGGTATACAATGTTCAGCAGAAAGGGTCATTGTGTACTCGTTCGTCCTCCTATTCGACCAACGCTTATCGTCGGCTAACAGGCAATGTGAACTTGGACTGAGTAACACTTTCCACTGTAACATTCCCTATTTTTATACAACAAAAAAGGAAAGTGCAATGATTAAACAGAGAATACCATATATAATTTCAGTATTTATTGTAGGAAAAGAAGATCAAAAGAAAGCGATTGATATGTTTAGATGGATTAGGATTCGAGCCCAGACGATTGCTTGTAGATTCCAGAAGTCTTCGATTGATAGAGCCATACTCGTCAGTTCCTATTAAGTATTGACAGTCGATCTTATAAAAAGGTCTGGGCTGTTTAGAGCCATCGGAATTGTGTAACCGAGAGGGTCAGAGATGGGGGAGGAGTTATTCGAGTTCCCTTCGATGTTGCGGATACTTCCGATATTTTCATCATCGCAGTCCTCTAAAGTAGTCCTGTTCTCTGATGGTTACCATGCCTTTCTTCGGGTTCCATTGTATGGTAGAATCTTGGGTTGTACTTAGGCACATGATTTGCTATTCGTAGCGAGGTTTCCATTGTAGAACTGTATGTCGCATCAGTTTTGTTGATTGAGACGGCGCGAGGATTTAAGCAATGTATGGGCGAATAGAGCATTGGCGTAAATCCTTCCCAACCCCAAAGCCTTCCAGACTGAATTGACATATCTAAGGAGAAGGAGGCAAGGCGGGTATCGATCTTCCAGGCCTTGAGAAACTCCTCCTCTGGCGATACAAGTCAGCATGCCATAAGGAAGGAGCGACCGTACTCTCCGCGGACCCCCTTGCTAGAGCAGACATGGAGTTATCTGTCGGGAACCATGCTCGCTCATTCTTGACCAATGCCATTGTAAGTCTTCTGCCTCGTTGTCATTTGACGAGAGTTGTCCCGGGAGTCCGGATTTCCCAAGAGTCGGTTTTCAAGATGATGGGTCCTGAACAGAAAAGGTATCCAGGAATGAGTAAGTCATTTCCAACCTACTCTTGCATGTGCGCCTCCCACGTATGCAATGCTACAACATAGGGCTGTTTGTATGTGATGGAGCTCCGCTGGATGTCCTGTCGCTTCGAGTCCAACGCAAATTCCAGAACCAAAGAAAAGGATCACCAATATAGTAATTGAAGTTGAGCATGGACGTGTTCCTATGTTACCCTAAAGGAAAGAAGAAGCGAGAGAAGATACAATAACGCGAGACCAACTCGTGTTGTAAAGAGATGAATGAGCGGACTGCTCACCCAAGTGGACCGTCCTCATAGCATAGTACTTGAGACAAGCCACCCTAATTTGACCAAGGAAATGATCAGGAGAGCGTCATATCGTGTGCCACCCAGACGAGAAATGCGCAGCAAGGGAAATAGAAAGAGCAATTGGAATCCGTCAGGACTCTGTTCCTATTCCAAAGCACGTGACTTTTTCGAGTATTTATACAGAGTGCAGGTGAAGATAAACAATACCAACAAAAGCCAACACATCAAAAAACACCACGTCGCGTCCAGTATACCTGATCATCTACCACTCCCCCATATTCGCAGCCCACTGGGCCTTATGGGTCCCAAACATAGAAAAAGAAGAAACAGAAAGAAAAACAGAACGAAAAAGAGGGAAAATCATCAACGTCCAAGGCAGTCCCAGTGAAGGTTTCATCCACGAATTCGAAAGAAACCACAATCTCTCAACCGAGACACGAAATCATTCTCTAAAACTGCTTTGCAAAGTCGACAAAGGAATGATCCTCGAGAATGACGACGAGTACAGTATTGATGATGTACCTCAGGATCAACTGGAAGAGTTGGCGCGTGGAGTCAACGCGCCTGGACCAAGTCTTAGACCTGCTGGATCGGTATGATATGCACCGAAAAGTGGTCTCTTGTGAATGTAGGGATTGACTAATGACGGATTGTAGACGTCAAAGACGAGAATCAAGATAGAGAACTGTCAGACTTGGCTGACGCAGTTTGTGTCTTTGATGGTTGAGAAGGGTGTCTTTCCAGAGGAGGCTTTAGTAGAGATGGAAAGAGCTCCTAGAAATTAGTGAAGAAAAACATGGGAATCTGTCAATGAAGGAAGGAAGTATACTAATTGCCTCTGGGGACATTCCTCATTGACGAGATGAAAGCATTTGGCTTGAAATAGAGCTGGAATGAGATGGAGCAAGATTGATGTTGTTGTTGGGGAATGGATTTGGTTGATGATGGTTGATGAGTTGGAGAAACAAGTGGTCTGATGTGAGTTCATCAGCACGGCACAACTCCGGTCGGTTATACTTGTCTCAGGGATGAGGTGGAGGTTTTTGCCATCAGTAACCACTAGTAGCCGTTCCTGCCTAGAACTACACAGATCAACCACCTTACCAAGAAATTAGGTAGCATAGTACTAGATAGAGGGGATTTTGGGTTGAGAGGCGCACCAGATGGGTAGAATATAAGAAAAAGAAATCAACCAAATTGTCACAATCAGAGTAACTACCTATAGGTATACTTATGTATGTAAAGTAAATCAAAGCCCCAATTCAATATTAACCCAAATATTTGGATCAATGAATTTCAATCAACACAAATATATGAAATTACTAGATCCAACTGTGAGCGACAACGGAACTCAGTTCACCCAAACATTTGGATCACTCAGGTAGATGATTCACGGACAATTAGAGCAATAGTTGGCCTGGAGGGGAGGGGATGTCGGAAAAACCATTAGCCGAAGTTGCCCCTCCTTTTGCTTAACTTAGAGGTAGAGAGCTCTACATAAGCATTCAAGCTTGTCGCTACAACCATACAACGCCTAAGCAACACCATCCAACGCCATGTCTTGCAACCACGTTGATGCGCCAGGCAAGTTGTATTCTAATGCCCTAGAACAAAATTATGCTAATCAATTTATAGAGCTGCGCGTTCCAGGGCCAAATCAGTCAGTCTATCGCGAGGATTGTACTCAGTGCTTTGATTCCATTGACGATCCACTTGGCCTGGATGTATGCTTGTATTGCTTCAACGGAGGCTGTACTGCAGATAGACAACATGCTGCCCTACACTACGCTACGAGAAGTCATCCGCTAGTACTAAATATTAGGAGAACCCGCAAGGTTGTGGTTCGCGATGAGCCTCCGCAGAAGATGTCTAAGCTATCCATCGCAGCCGAAACCGAAGCAGATCGATACGATTATACCACGGCCGTCCGATGCTATGAATGCAATGTTGATGAGGTTGATAAGACGAGTGGAAAGTTGGCGACTGTAGTAGATGGGGTTCTGAAGGCGAATACATTTTCCAGACAGGAGGAAGTAAAGGCTTGGGAGCAGGAGTTCACATCTTGCGAGCACATCCTTATGTTGCAGCAAGAGGCCGCGAGACAAATTCAGTCTGGGGATCTGGGCCACTGCTCTCTCTGTGATCTACAAGAGAACCTGTGGCTCTGCCTTCAGTGTGGCAATCTAGGATGCGGTCGGGCTCAATTTGGAGGACTAAGTGGACATTCTCATGGATTGGAACACAAGAATACCACGGGACATGCAGTGGCGGTAAAACTTGGTTCTATCACCCCAGAAGGAACTGCGGATGTGTACTGTTACCAATGCGACGAAGAGCGAATCGACGAAGACCTCGGAAAGCACCTTGCGCATTGGGGGATCATTCTGGCTGAGAGACAAAAGACGGAGAAGAGTTTGACGGAAATGCAAGTCGAGGAAAACTTGCGCTGGGAGTTTTCCATGACAGATGAGGAAGGTCATGAACTGGAGAAGCTATTTGGTAAAGGCTTCACAGGATTGAAGAATCTCGGAAACAGCTGTTATTTGGCTAGCACTCTTCAGTGTCTGTTTGCATTGCCACAATTCCAAGCTCGATACTACCTGCCAGATGCCGATCTTCCAAATGTTATAGAGCCCGCAGAAGATCTGGAGACACAGCTTCGAAAGTTAGCAGATGGATTAATTTCTGGACGATATTCAAAATCAGATCCAGATGTATCTCCATCCACGAGTTCGGGCGAGGTTGCATATCAAAGAGGTCTTGCACCAGCCATGTTGAAGCATCTAATTGGAAGAGGACATGCGGAATTTTCAACGATGCGACAACAGGATGCTTTTGAGTTTCTCCTTCACGTATTCAAACTCATTACACGCTCCAAACACGAGGCTCCTCAACAAGATCCGACCCATTCTTTCCGCTTCGTGATGGAACAACGTCTACAGTGCCTGAATTGCAAGAAAGTCCGATATAGAACTGATGAGCAAGATAACATATCCGTTCCTGTTCCCATCCGGAAAATCTCACAACAAGCCGGAGACGAGGATAAAAAGGATGAGTATGAGTCGGTTACATTGAAGGAATGTCTAGATATCTTTACCTCTGAGGAACATGTTGAACTCACATGTTCTGCGTGTGGTAGCAAAGATGGCTTTATCAAGCGATCTCTATTCAAGACATTTCCGGAAGTACTCGCTGTTAACGCCAGACGCTTTAATTTGATCAATTGGGTACCTACCAAGGTTGATGTACCAGTTGTTGTTGGCGATGAACCTTTCTTACTCGATAGCTACAAGTCCCCAGGAAAGCAGGATTCAGAGGAATTGTTACCCGACGACGGCAGTGAAAGCGCACCTAAATGGAAAGCGAATGCAGGTATCGTGGAGCAACTCAGTGCTATGGGATTCTCCGTCAACCGATGCGAAAAGGCCTTGCACGCCACAGGCAACGAAAACGCAGATGCAGCAATGGAATGGCTCTTTTCTCATATGGAGGATCCCGACATCGATGAGCCTTTGAATCTCGGCACCCCTGCTGATACTACCACGGGAGCGGATCCCGAAAAGATCAATTCAATTTGCGAGATGGGATTTACACAATCGCAAGCACGCAAGGCTCTGAGAGAAACTGGGGGTGATATGGAGAGAGCTATGGAGTGGATCTTCAGTCATATGGATGACCCGGGTGATTTGGATGAGGATACTCCGACAGCTGTGGCGGTAGAGAAGAAGGATGCTGGGAGTGGGGAGCTGCCAGCGAAGTTTCAGTTGCATTCTATTATTTGTCATAAGGGGGGTAGTATTCATGCTGGGTAAGCTCTTTCCTCTTTCCTCCTTCCCTCCCCCTTTTCATTTCTTACCATGTCAATTTGGAAATCACTAACGTGATCTAGTCACTACGTCGCATTCATCCGAAAGAGCATCCCCGGTGGCGACTCCCCATCCTGGGTCCTCTATAATGACGAGAAAGTAGTCAAGGCCTTGGACGTGGAGGAGATGAAGAAGTTTGCGTATGTCTACTTCTTTCAACGCATGTGAGACATGAAGGGTGAGTGAGGTTTTGTATTTGAGCGTGTATGAGATGGGTGGCGTGGCGGGCGTTTGGTGAATAGATCTGAAAAGTACGAGGCGTGCGTGGTGATGCGGATATGGTATGGTATGGTATGGATGATGACGGCTGGTAGTCAGTTGATGAGTAGATGAAGTTATGAAAAGGCTAGCTAAGCTCGTCTGAGAATAAAGTTTATGACGAGGTTTCTTCCGAGTAACTTGCCTCTTTTTTTTAGATTGTTTGTAAGAGATGGGGGTATTTAATACCTTTTTTTTCCCCATAAATCTATTCAAGTGCGCTAGTCTACTGTAGCGCATCTAGAAGCTCACCTGATACATTCCGCCCTTCCTTTCTAAAAAGAAAAGAAAAGAAAAGAAGAAGGTAAGAAAGATACAGCGTTCGAAATGAGTTGAGTTGAGTAGTAGTACATACTTAACTCAACCCGAGTAGTATTTAGACCTTCTCAACTCAACTCAACCAGATCTACTACTCATACTCAACTCAAATCAACTCGAGTGACTCTGAGTACCTAGTACTCGAGTTGTTGAGTAGTTCTTTCGAGCGCTGGAAATATATATATACACAGATATAAAACAATCAACTAAATAAATTAATCTAAATAAATTAATTAATACTTATACTTACTTATTCTTATACTCTCTTATTCTTATAGTATCTTACTTACTCTCTCTTTCTCGCCCCCTCTTATTTACTTATTTACTTATTTACTCTTATACTTAAGAACCTAAATTCTAGAAAAGAAAAGAAAAAGTAGAAAGAAAAGAAATATAAAATAATAACTAAATAAATTGATCTAAATAAATAAATTAATACTTATACTCTCTTATTTTTATAGTATCTTACTCTCTCTCTCGACCTCTCTCTTAACCTTCTTACCCCTTTTTATTTACTCTTATACTCCCTTACTCTCTTATACTTAAGAACCTAAACTCTAGAAAAGAAAAGAAAGTAGAAAGAAAGAAAGAAGGTAAGAAATATATATATAAATATAAAACAATTAACTAAATAAATTTATTTAAATAAATAAATTAATATATATACTCTTTTTTTCTTATAGTATCTCTCGCTCTCTCTCTCGCTCTCTCTCTCGCCCTCTCTCTCTCTCTCTTATTTACTTATTCACTTATTTACTCTCATACTCTTAAGAACCTAAACTCTAGAAAGGAAAGAAAAGAAAAGAGATATAAAATAATTAACTAAACAGATTAATTAATATATATACTCTCTTATTCTTATAGTATTTCTCTCTCTCTCGCCCCCTCTTATTCACTCTCTACTCTTATACTCTTATTTACTCTTACACTCCCTTACTCTTTTATACTTCTAAGAACCTAAAGAGAAAAGAAAAGAAAAGATAAAAAAAGATTAAAAATTAAGATAAGATAAAATTAGTAGTACAAAGTTAAGAGAAAAGAGTAAAGTATGTAAAAGTATACATTTATCCATATCCATATTCATATTCATAATAATACTGCTTTAATACTACTACTACTACTACTACTACTACTACTACCACACTACAAACTAACTAACTAATTAATAAGAGAAGATCACCAAACCACCAACGACAACAACACCAACAACATCAACAACACCAACAACATCAACAACAAACAAAAAAAAAAAAAAGAGGGGTATATATATAATAATTCTCCCATCACATCATCATCGCTTAGAAAACACATACATCAAACCACAAACCACATCAAACTACATCATAGCCACAACAACAACAACAACAACAACACACAAACACACACACATCAAGTACATCCATGCCAAAAGCTACACAGGAAAAGCAACCAACCACACACACATGAAACCCACATCATCAAAACGAAAAAACCAAAACAAGCACACATAAAACAAGAATGAAGAAGAAGAAGAAGAGAATCAAATCCATTTTAACCCCCAATCCCATTCCATTCAAACCATTCAAACCAAAACTCGCCAAAACACACCCAAAGATAGATAGATAGGTACAGTAAGTACAAATGCATGCTCCAACCCCAACCCCAAAACCCCCAAGAATCCCACCAATATAATATCAACGCCATGCATGCATACAAAACGAAAGAAAAAGAGAAATGAATGCTCCATGCCCATATCCCCCAACCAAACCAAAAAACCAAATAAAAAGACGTATGGTATGTTTTAAAATCCCCTCTCAAGGCTTCCTTCCCAAGTTTTCATATGTTCATTAAAAATGGTATGTGTACTGTTTCCAAAAAGAGTCGCTCACAAACAAAATAAAAAAAATCATTCAACAAACGACACACAAGAATAAGGTCATGTCAAGGAGACGAACTCGGAATCTCCAGATGCGTCGTACTCTTCGAATTCCCCCCCGGGAGTCTCGTCGGACTCGACAAGGGGGAGGGGATCTCCTCCACCAACCCTCGTCGGGAACCATGAAGATTCAACACGCGGTAGAGCAAACTCTTCCGCTTCCCCTTATGAGAAGAAGAGTCATACATGCGCGATCGAGGACCAAAGGTACGTCCGCCGCTGGGAAGCCGTCGTTGGAGTTCGCGCTCCCAGATGACGGTGCTCTCGATGGTTTCCTTGCGGTCAAGTTCCTCTTCCCACCCGTAGATGTCGGCGCTTCCCACAGTGGTGGCGGATTGGATCGAGTCGATTGATGACATCATGCTGGCCGAGGAACTGGCGACGCTCGTGTCGACCGTCAGAGCCCCTTGGCTGATCATACTCATTCTATCGTCCATAACTGTGCTGGTCGTCTGGTAGGTTGAGTTGGTCGCCAGACTGCTTCTCGATTCCATGGCTACTGGGTTGGCAGATATCCAGACGCCATTTTCAGTCTTGAAATCGTATTGCATTGCCATTTCAGTGCCAATAGACAGCCTTTGACCCGATTCAATTAGTATCGATGGAACTTCTTCCATTGGAGTACTAGGACCAGTTGAAGTCGCTGAAGAATTTGCCGTTACCGATCCTGACTGCACACCTTCCAATGAACCCGGAAATCTTGAAAAAATCCCTGGAGAAACAACTCCAGGGGACATAATCTCCTCATGTTCATGAATCTTGGCGGGAATGAAAAATGGCTGTGGTCCAGCAACCTGCATGCGACGATTCGGCACATATTTATCCCCATCCCTCTCTTCATCTCTCCTTCCTCTAAAGATGAATCCTTTTGCGGCCACGCCCTCCCTCCTGATAGAATCTTCTCTTTTCCCACCCATTCTCGCCTTCCTCTCAAACTTTGCGAGCTCTGCGTCACTGCCATGATACAGGCGTTGTGATAGTGAGGCCGCCGCGTGTGACGGACGGGTATGCTCACTAATTTCAACTGGGGAACCAGGATGAGCTTCAAGAACCGGGGATAAATCACCCTCACTCAGCTTCAAGCTGGTTCCACCATGCAGTAAAGCTGTGTCTTTGTGAACGCCTCGAGAGCGTTTAAGCCCTACCACAGGATGCTCCATAGGTGCGATAACTGGAATAGGGATAATAGAAAACATATCATTTGGTGAGGACGTGACCTGCCGCCCTCATAAACCATTACCGGTTGGGGAAATGGCCTCTTTCCCCGCAGCAGCATGTGGTGAACTGCTTCGATTGCTAGCATTGGAACCGTTAGCTGACCGACTCTTCTTGAATCCAAATTTCGATCCAATCTTCTTCCATCCCATTCCCTCCCCTCGGCCAACCCGTGGACTTGTTCCTGGTGAAGGGTCATTGAATCCGGTGTTAGATGTCGGTGGTGTGTTTGGAGGAGTCATTGGCTCGAGTGTCGATCCAGATGGGGATGGTGAGTCGGTGCTGTCGTCGGTAAGAACATCTGGTACTTCAGAGGATGATGTAGCAGATGATCCTGAAGGTGGTGCCGAAAGTCGGCTACCTCGACCGAACGCAGCGCTAAGATTAGCGCTGAGATGCGAGTGATGAGATATTCTAGGTGATAGTCCATGAAAAGAAATCACTGGTGAGTTAGTCTCTACATCCGCTATTGGGGGACTGTCATTTCGTGACCGCCGAGATTGTGCTGGCGACAATGATCTCTCGTCTAAAGACCCCGTCATATATGTGTCGGTCATCGATTCGTCTGAAGTCCAGGGACTTGGATGCGAATCTGAACTCCGCGGCGGAGCTACCGAGTTAACAAAAGGCACGAGAACCGAGTCCTCCATCAATTCGTAAATTATCTTAACTGCAGCGTCGAGTTCAGTTGGATCGGGTGGGGTGTATGTACATGGTAGGGATACCAATTGATCTCGAACATTGGAAGGTAGATTGACCTCCCGTGGGCCATTGGGAACAATGTATGCGTCTAATAGTTTCTGCCACAGCATACGAACATATTCACACTCGGGACTTTGTGGTGATAATGGTGTCAGAGGATCCCTATCAGCCATTTCTCTGTAATGCTTGGAATATCGCTTGGCATCCATGGTGAACTCTAGAGTTTCCAAACAATGGTTCTGCGATAGATAAGCCATAAACGCACTCAACGTCCATGGCGGTGAGGCTACATTTGATAGGACCTCTTGTAAGGTTGGTTTTCGAGAGCAGTATGAGCCATTGGGAATTGCTAGGCTCAGGGGCCTCGAGGGAGGGAAGTTGTCGGTCGACATGAAGCCTTCGTCGTCTGCGTCCCAGTCCGATAGAACGGACGAGCAACGCGGAGAGGTTTCTCGGGAAGAAGTGTACAGGTACAGTGAGGGTGGTTTTCGATGTTTCGCCCTTCGCATCGCGGTTCGAAGGTATTTCATGAGTCGATTGGAGCAATGTAATTCCTCCCTTCAATCTACCAATCGAACGCCTACAATGACTCCACTGAATCGGATCGTTCGATTTCAACGTTTATCGTGGGAATGCGGTGTTCGTCTGTCGTTGCCTTCGTCGACGCATGCGTTGCCAGGCTGTCGTAGAGTACAAGGTGGTTGTTGAAGGGCGATTATTCGTTTGTAACGAGAAGTATGGTTCGTGATGGTAAGACTGTTCCACTACAAGAGAAAGAAAGCAGGTCGTAACGCCGGAGTATGCACGCAGCCGCTCGATGCCAATGTCACCTGAAAATATTCCAATCAATTTCGTTTGTCAGTGGATACCAAACGGGATTTTGCAGATGCTGATGTCGGTTGGGATGTTTCTGGAAGATGAGCCCCAAGTGTCCAGGTCAAGTCCGGGATGTCAGTGTTCCAAAGGAGTGAAGGAAGGTGGTAGTGGTGATGTTGGTCTTGGTCTTGGTCGCAGTGGCGAAAGGAGTGAATAGTATGGTACAGTATGGTTTGGTCTGGGTGCAGTGAGTGGTTCGGCGAGGGTCTTTGGTAGGGGATGAAGGTGGTCGGTAGTCTGGTTTGGTATAATTGCGAGGGGAGGAAGTAAGTAGTACAGTGCGACCTGCCGAAAGGAGAAGAGGGCCCAGGCTGATCGTCGAGGAGCCAAGCCCAGTTATTTTTTCAAGCACCCGGGCAGTGTGCCGGAAAGGGTTCACGTTAGGAGGAACTGAATACCGTACCGTAGAGTCCTCGTCTCGTATACGAAATACTAGTTGAATTCCCGTGGATGGATTTTGGATGTGTGTGAAGGGTAACGGGGAGACCGTGGTTTCGTTGCCTCGATAGGGTGTTCTGGGTGGGGGGGGG
>UNPT01000615.1:0-21825 GCA_900536445.1 Hymenoscyphus occultus | reverse complement strand
GATGTATAGAAGTGATTTTAGCAGACGGTGGTTATACAAAATACTAGCAGTTTGCTTAAAGCAGCATTAACTTGCATTCCAAGGTGCACAGACGCCCCACATCAAATAATTGGGCCCTGTACCAAAGTACTTTCAATGTAAAATTTACGAGAAGGGTACGAGTGCGAAAGTTCTCACTTTGGGAGTTTGGTACTGCATTGCCCATTCAACGAAGTGTCGGGATCTCAAGGTGGTTTCCTTGTGATTGCTGTTGTGCTGCAGGGTATTTTGCTAGGTATCTCGCATGTGAATTGGTAGGATAGTGAGGATAGGTAGGCTTCAAGGAGTAAGGACTAAATCAGGATTCCATAAATAGACTCGTACACCAGAAAGATCCCATTTTTGCTTTTGTCTACGTGTATGTAAACCTCTTTATCATTTATACATCATTAATTTCATCCAGGCTGGGTATATTTTATCCCCGGGTATCCTGATATCGTAGGTGTCTTTCTCATTCAGTTCTGGTGTTTGCAATATTCAACACCAAAATGTCTGTAGCGCCTATTTCGGTCAACTCATCCATGACCGTAGCAATCTTCTTCTTTTCCACCATAGCACTGACAGCAACCCAGCCCTCTGCTTCCAGTGAAGTGACGGTGGGTGCTCGTTTACCTGGAGTGACCTTTGCTGCTTCGGCTAACCTTTCGCGTGAAACATTGTACTGGCAAACGACGTATTTTTGTGCGGCTAGATAGTGTTAGTGAAGGAGATATGTGAAAGTAAGGTTTCACTAACTAATGACACCCCGTATTCTTGAGGTAATGAGGTTGAGTAGTTGCGGGTTTGTTGGGTTCTTGGATTTGATGAGGACTGCAACACTTGAATGGACTGTATCAATTGCTTGCAATCCGGCGGCTTTCATTGTCTCTCCAGACTCTGGATTTTGTTAGTGACAAAATACTCGGTGAACAGTATTTACTTACCAACGAGATCAACAATCCCATCTGCCACCCCCAAAGCACATGCTGCCTCAACACTTCCGCTCAATTCAATAATATTAGTTCTCAGCTTCTTAGGCTTTTCCGTTCCATTCTGCCCATCTGCCTCCTTCTCCAAGTTTGCAAAGTAATCCACAGCCAAGTGAACAAAGCTGGTTCCAATATTCTTTCCAATCAAGTCTGATGGTTTGACGTATGGTCCTTTCACCGGTACCTGAACCTGTAACTTGCAGGCGCCAAATCCCAAGTCGAGTATCTCTTCACAACCCTCGTGGCTATCGCCTTCCGTAGGAGTCAAGTTTCCGGATTCGGCACGCTGCCGCCTTGCTGACAATACTCCAGATTCATGCTCAGCAACCGTATCCCGCCCGGTTATACCAAGATCAACTCGACCTTCGCCGACAAAGGTGGGGATATCTGATGCTGGGAGGAAGACGAGAGCAATTGGAAAGTTCCTGACGAGGGCAATATCGAGTCGTGATTCTCGTTTGAATTGGATGTCGGCACCTTCCAATAGATTAAGCGCAGCTTGTAATAGTCTGCCCTCTGCAAAGCGTGGTTAGCAATAGATAACTCGCAATTGGTTCCCGCACTGACTCACTTTTTGGGACTGCGAACAACAACCTCCCCTCCAAGCTTTCGGGATTGTTAGCAAAATGAACTTCTTCTTCTTCGACTTCTGATAGAGGTATAATTAAACAAGGCATTGCGAAAGGTGAAGTGAAGCCAATTGAAGTAGAGACCAGCCTTACTGATTGACGAGATCCATGATTTGGATTCTTGTATACCTTTCCTTCTCCTTGCGCAAGGACAACTCAACGCACGTCTCCGATCGCGGCGGACACGGTACGAGTACGTTTCAATGCCTGAGTTTCGTTTACTGGCAGGTGAGAGTTTTATGCTCTGAAACTCCACTGGAAAATATCGCAATGCAGAATAGCCCATGCAGTGGCCGAAAAAGGTTTGTCAAATACGGGCGGAGAACGAATGACCGACGTGGGGGGGTTATGATGTGAGATCGCAGCTGTAGGTACGGAGTAGCCTCGCTCGCTCGTAGGTGAAATTCTTGTTGTTCCAACTCACAACCTGGAAGTATCTCCACTACCCGCTCCGAAGAAATTCCAGTCGATCGACCACGTTGCCCCACCTTTCCGCCTTACTGGTCAGGCACCACAAAGTTCTAAGGCCACCAGCTCGGGACCCTAGCGCAGTCGGAAGATTCCAAGGATTTCTCGGCACACAACGCAAACGACGAAATATTTCAGCGTCCCCGATCCAAAATCCAAAAATCTCCATCCTCCTCTTCAGCGCATTTACACAAGTCAGCCAGTCCTCTCGAAATTATCATCACGAACGCCAGACTGACCATCAGCAGATCGCCAATATGGATGCCTCAAAAGTTCCCGTTAAGCTCGTCAAGGTCACCCGTGTTTTGGGCCGTACCGGTACGTTATTCTCGCGACGAAACGCCACGAGGGCGATGGAAGAAGGGGAAATGAGCGGATTCTGATGGTGATATCTAGGTTCCCGTGGAGGTGTTACTCAAGTCAGAGTAGAGTTCATGGACGACACCACCCGAAGCATTATCCGCAACGTCAAGGGCCCAGGTACGATTTCCCTCGAAAATTCCCTGGCGAAGATCCCGCAGATTCAATGACAGGCGAATTACGAAGGATTGAAACCAATACTAACAAAATTAATTCCTACAGTCCGTGAAGACGATATTCTTTGCCTCCTCGAGTCCGAACGCGAAGCCAGAAGATTGAGATAAACGCATATTCTTTGGTCGTGGGGAAAATGGGGTTACACTGGTGCATTCATGAAATTTTGCTAGGGAAATGGGACGTGTACGTTGAGATACTCGGTTAAGGGAGGTCGACTTTCACAATCCAAGAATACACCGGTTGTTCTACAACATTACAATACCTTTCGCCTTGCACATGTGATGATGAGGACCATTGACCGCTGGATGAACTTTCTTGGATGCGATTAAACTTTTCAACATTGGGGCAGAAGGTCTGGAGTATCCAGTATGGATTCAAATTTCCAAATTCAAAGTCCCAAAGTTGTGTCAAAGTTCGGCTGTTGTTTCTGACCAGAAACGTCGAGCGACGAACGTCGCATCTTACGATCCTAGTTTGCTAGCAAGAACCTTAACAAAAAACTTTATAGAAAGCTTGTGAGAGCAAGGTCCATACGAACTCGCGCCAAAATTCGAATGTATCCAAGCCTCTACCATGGTGCGTTGGTACACGGGTACGTGGTCCATTCCTCTACATCTACCTTCTAGGCTGTCTTGAAACTGTTCAATTACACCGAGTGCAAAGTTGCCTTTTCTGACAGCCGTAGACCCGCAATTATTCGACGTATACCTCAAGACTATCTCTTTTTGTGTAAAAGAAAAACCTGGTCATTACTCTGTCTATATTATACGATTGTTATACTAACCCCCTCGCACCAAGTACCTAGGCAGGTAACTCAATTCTCCAATTACATCTACGCTAATACATATATAAAAAGCAACAATTACTCTAAACCATCCGCATAACCAATTTGATAGTTGCACGAGGCCTCTTAGATAATATCATTCCAACCTATGTGTATTAGTAATGACCACATCTCTTACAGAATTAAGACCACCATACGCACCCTTTACAACCGTGGATTTTGGTAGGGTGCCAGGGGTGTGTCGCTTAGAGCCTGTGCACGTGATCAGCCGCCTTTACGTCCTTTTCCTTAGTATTTAACTCTTAATTAAGTAACTTATTATTATCATATTATAAAACCTTCACTAAGATATATATCTACTTGAACGCCGGCGAGTTCGCGTAAGCTAACGCAGCTGGAGAGGCGTGCTAGTAATCTAATTACTTAATAATAAATGAATTAAAGTTATAAAGAAACTATTAGACGAAAGAAGACGTCGAGGGCGAGCCTGCGAGCCCGTCTGGCCTCGTTATATATAAGATTACGTTCTACCAATATAACCTTATATTTCCTTAACTAAAGTTCAGTACAAACTAATAGCTTAACATTGCCAGGGTGTCAGAATGGACCTATAATTATACCTAGTTCCTGTCCTAAGCGAGGGTGCTTAATCCTGGTCTAAAACCCCCCCCCCGAACGGTGGGGGAGACAAGAAGATTGCTGGTGTCACTGGCGCAAAATATACGGTGAGTTCCACAAATGTAGATGTTTGCTGTAACCGGACGTAGAATACAGGAAAGCGCGGAACCGTCAGGATTCAATTCTCTGGATTTTCCTCGCTATAACGCCTTGGACCTGATCTCCCTAACACACTATCTAACGAACTCTGGCATTGATTGGCGCACCTCTCATATCTCGCTTGGCTGTCCCCTTTGGAATAAAACTCGTGCAATCAACCATATCTTTCCTATCCAACCCACCCAAAAGCTGCATCTTCTCCATTGCTGCCGCAAATTTGACGTCCCAATCAGCCTTATTATTTACAAAAGCCTTGAACGCTGGTCCCACTTCTTTCTGTTTAGATAAACTGACATCACTTGGGAAGGTAGCCATGCCCTTCTGTGGTTTGTATGTCTGAGCATAGTATTCAATGTCCCATTTCCCAGGAGTGGTATCCTGTGGTGTACCAGCAGTAATGTTTGGCACATTTCCGGCCTTGGATGCGGTATGTGCGCCCATCAAAGCAGCTAGCTCCGCGGCATCGAATCCTTTGTCCTGAAACATCTTCAAAATAGTGTCTCCATCTTGAAAAGGACTTGGCAATGTTCCTTCTGGAGCTGGTTTCTTGCTATCTTTGCGTCCGATGAAAGTGTCGATTCGAGGTCCACCGGGACAGGACACAATCGCCACGCTGGATCCCATGACGATCAGGTCTGCCATTGATGCATTTTGGTATTTGGCCTTCATTGCTACAAGCTTTGTGGAAATTTCCTGCAGCCCTTTGTTTTCTGGTCGAGTGTTGACTTCGTCCGCGAGGATGAGAGAGCCATCGCAACCACCACTCTTACCCAAGGATTTGGTATAGGTTGAGCAATCGTGGAAACATTCCTGCGTTTTCCTGTCAGTTATTCTGTTTTTGGGGAGATTCAAGGGGATGGAGTCATACACGTATTGCTGCTCTGGCATCGTCAGTACATTGCCCGTCAGGTCCCATGAACATCGCGGAGAAATCTTTTACGATAGCTTGCCAGACCGCCGGGCATTCAGCCCCCTTTTCGGCCAGGATTGTCGAGCTGGTTACATCAGTCGAGTTGTCTTGTCTGATTGAAAGAAAACGGGACATGGGTGTTGGAATAGATCTTCGAATCAACCGAAGACTATTTGAGAAACCGAGCGCATTGGAAGAGGTTATAGCGAGTGCAGCGACTAACGAACAGGAGAATCGCATTTTGAATTGAAATTTCAATTGAGAGAATGGGGAAAAAATAAAAAGAATGAATATAGAAAGTTGCAATAGGAGCGATTAGGCGAGACTGTTTTGAGGGGTATTTGAGCCAGCACAACCAAGAAAACGACACTACTCTTTGAAAGACTGAGACAAGCAAGTTACCATATCATACCTTTATATATTCATCCTCCCAGCTCAGATACGCGTTTCAACACGAAGGAACCGGGACACAGCCCAGGAGGTACAGCACAAACACCACGCGCCATCGAGCAGACTTCAGAAACAGGCATAAGATCTGCGAAACCCTAAGCAAGTTGAAGCAGAGAAAAACTTCCAAGCATTATTTACATCCGAAATACCAAACCGTCACCTTGATCCGATGTACTGTAACCTCCGGGTCCATCTCTCGATGGGGACAATCTCGCTGTTGACCCCGCAGAAGGGACATCGGAAGTCTCTTAACCGGGGGAATAATGGGAAACCAGATGTATCGAGAGGAAACTTCAGACGTTTATGAGGTGATGGAGGTCTGAAGAGGTCTTTGGTTGGTCGAATCTGGGGTAAAGCAAAAAGTCTGTTCTCGCGAACAGGGTGCTTGTTCGCTTGAGAATGCCCCTCTCCGTGGGGAGCTGGGGTATGCAGCTAGGAACAATCAACAGTTTCTTCTCGGTTTCTCTATGTACCGAACGTTTTGTACGCTCGGCATCAAGGAGAGCCTGGTGTCGCACCGCATAACCAAGCAATTACGTGCATGGGATTCATACGATGTGCTGTTTAACGAGAAATAAACAACTGGACAAATCCTCGAATTCGTAAATGATCGAAGTACCAGTTCCTAAGAAGTGTGGTGGTTCAAGCTCTGCACACTCTCTGGAAAAAAGAATGAGTATCAGATCAAAATTTCGCCTTCTCGGCTAGCTAGGTCGACGTTTGAACTCAACGCTCGAAATGTACTCTGTATCCGATTTCTTGACTCTTGACGTAAGACAAGCACATGTCAGTTGGGCACAGTTCAGCCATGGAGCTACTACCTTCGTTCGAGTTAGTAAGCTGGTCCCCTCGGGTCGTGCGTTGCTTGCCGCACCGGACCTTTCCTCAGATCTTCGCTCGCTTGTCAAGCTTTAGCCACCAGACGCCATCGTAAGGCGAAACCACGACATGGCGTACAGATGAAGCAACGCATAGACGAGGAAACGGAAACGACTGGGCGAAGTCGGGTGGGAATAGCTTCATTCCGCGAAGGGCCATGCGCTCGCTATACCATACCTATTCGGGACATAGAAAATCCCATATCTCTCTTACAGCATCTGTCATCTGAGAAAAGTTACTTGACGGAAATATCTAATAATAATCTTAAGCTTTTACAGTAGCGAAAGTTTGATCTGTTTTTTACCGGTAATATGTTTTATACCCATAGCCTTTCTATAACATTTGATAAAAACACAAATTTCTGCCAGGTCAATTTGAATGTTTGTAGCACTTCACGCCACAGACCCTACGAGCCGCCAACTCGTTGACTTTTTTGCCAAAGCAGTTTGGAACTGTTTCTCGGAGGTCCTGCAATCTAATGCAGGGCACTGATAAGGAGGCGAAGAAATTCGGTATACCGGTAACGGCAGCCACTGTTTTACGGCGAATGGAAACTCCCGAACAGAGTCTAGAGCCTTTTTAACGTCAAAGGTCTTAGCAAAGCCAGCCGCTGAAAAACGGCCGTCACATGATTGAAATTGCCACCAGAAAACGAAAGGGACTTCCGGAGTCTCTCATTCATGGATTTTTAGATCAATCATAAATTGTCTGAGAAAGTTGGGAAAGTGAGGCTAAGGGCGACCGCTTTTGTGTCGCCCTAAAGACATGTAAATCATGGCCAAGAGCAGTAACAAAAAATCAGCATAATCTAACGTCCATCTAATTATGATTATAAGCACACACTATTATTCTAGCGAAACCATTAATATCGCTGCTATCATTTCAAGATTGTTCACAGCAGAAATATTCTTTCTAGTGTCGTAGAAGAAAGAAGTGGCAATCAGTACTACACGACCAAATCATTACTTAAAAACATTATCTCTATAACATCCGCGACCAGAATCCCAAATAACACCCCTGCTCCAATAGACATAATTCATCTGTGTATCCCCAATTTTTTGTTCCCTCAAGCTCGCCATTATTTTTAATATGTACAGAATAACACGCGCTGTATAAACTCCAAAGAAAAGAATCATGTGTCGAGAAATTAGTCAAGTATTAAAGCGTCTGCTTGAAAAGTACGTCCCTTAGACATACTAACATTTGGCGTTGTTCTTGCCCTTGTTACAGGTAGGAGCGGCGGGTTTTGCTGTAGTTTTCAGAGTGGTGGCGGGTTTCGGTGGGTTCTTGTAGTAATCGTCAAGAGCCTTTTCTACTGCTGCTGCATCGGGGTATGCGTTCAAGTTTTGGAAATATGGCAAGAGGACATTCTTGACTTGGTTTAGGTCGGTTCCAGTATATGCCTTGGCTCGGAAGAGAGGTGCCATTGGGTCATTGAAAGACACTTTATCGGGATAACCGTAGCTACTTAGGTCCACATCAGTGACATTGAAGGCTGCCATCATGTCATGGTCTTCATGAACAAGATTGTGGCAGTGGAACATGTAGACTCCTGCCCATGGCGCAAAGTTGGCGACAACTTCAACCTCTTCATTCGTGCCCAGATACACAACTGCGATGACATGATTAGTCTATGGTCTTGTATTACGAAGTGTAAGGAGCTGGGCTAACCGTCCTTGAGAGCTGCTGCCTCGTATGGTTGAACTGATCTACCGGATCCGACACGCGAGACTACTTGGAAATCAATGAGATGGATGTGTATTGGGTGGCTCCATCCTATTGACAAATTCAGTAACGAAATCATTTATCAGCCAATATTTACACTCACCCCCAGATTTGTTGGTCAATCGCCACCTTTGAACTTTACCGCGCGGAGGGTAAGCAACGACGCGATTCTTAACGTCTTCAAACCCGATACCGTTGATCAGCCATTGCCCGTTGGTCCTTTCAAAGGTAAATGCTTGATTGACGGTAGTGCGAGAAGCTGGAATTTCCAGATCACTCAAATGAGTTGGAATGTCTCCATTGCCATCCGACGATGAAATAGTGTTACCAACGACAAAACGGAGAACTTTATCTGTTGCTGGATAATCGGGGTTGGTTTGGAAGTCTCGTGCATTCATCAGGGTAAGATTCTTCCCTCTGTATTTGTCGAAGTCAATTACAATTTCGTACCTTTCGGCCATCGAAATATCAAGTCCTTTGGTAGGAACAGGGTGATCCAGATACCCGGCGTCAGCACCGACGACGGTAAAGTCAAGTTTCGTTTTGGGGTCCGAGTCTTCGACCAAATAGAGACTATATGTTCTTGATATCGATGCATCCAACAGACGAAATTTGTACTTTCTGGGTTCGGTCTTCATATATGGCCAAGGCTGTCCATTAACTGTATTCACGTCGCCGTAGAGACTAACCCGCTCATCCTCTGGCGAGAAAAGCTTTCCGTTAGGGAGAAATTGCTTTGATGCTAGCATCAGAGGAACATCGTATTTTCCAGTTGGTAACTTGAGCTTGTCAGACACAGCCTTTTCTTCCAAAATATAAAATCCAGCCTGTCCGAAATATGCATTGACAGCAGTAATTCCGATGGCGTGATCGTGATACCAGAGCGTCCTAACAGGTTGAGCATTGGGATAGTAGTAGTCCTTGTACTGTCCTGGGTTTGTAACGTCCTCTGCCCAACCATCAAAGGGTGTTCGGGAATATGATCCGTGAAGATGTATAGATGAAGGTCGATCATAACCATTAACAAATCGAACGACTGCTTGACGACCCTTGGTCATCTTAAGAGTAGGACCTGGAGCAATGCCATTGTATCCAACATACGATGTCGTCCCCAAATTTGGGTAGGTCTGCTTTTCAAAGGCTTTGATCTTGATTTCATAAAAGTCAATTGACTCTCCAGTGGTTATGTTGGTGTATGTCGTCAACGGTGGTAGCTCCGGAGGAATTGGGAGTTCGTATTGGAAGATGTATTTATATCTGGCAAACACGTTAGCAGCGTATTCATTGATGCATTGGTCTGGAGGAAAATTTCACGGTAGGTCGTTGAGGTCAATACTTACTCTGGCGAAACCCATTTCGAGATGCCGGCATTGGCAAAGGTAGCCGCAGCCAAAAGTAGCAAGGTGTGGTATGCCATAATGAAAGAAGTAGTTGATGAGTGATGATTAAAGATGTTGCAAGTCCCCTGGGAGAGAGTTAAAATGGTTGAAATTGAATAGCTCCTCCATGGCTACTTGAGCAGTCATATATATATATATATATACAAGAGTAACCTGTTATCATTGTGCGACATCCTTGGGGCACCATCCGTGCCGGTGAGATCGAGACGCAACTCCAAAGCCATCGGCAAAAGATTGTTATATCATGCAAGGCATAGAAAGTCATGATGGCTGAATTATGTGGTCGTAATGGCTGAAGTTTGTGGAGGTAACCATACAAAGAGAAGGGCACTGTCGATCAAAACGTGGCAAACGTCAAAGCTAGGCTACCCAACTAAAAGGATTCCATGGTTCTAGAATTATTCCATTGGCTTAAAACTGTTTCAATAGCTTGAAAATTATTCTACGGCTTGACTTCGTCCCGTGGATCTGGATTCTGGATTTTCGCGGAGCCTCAACGCGAGATGTAGTTGCTAGACCATTAGAAGTAAATATATGGGGTACTCGTATTTGCACTTCATGATATCAGGGTTGATAAAATGTATGCAAGAAATTTTGTGCGGCGTGAAATCCTAAAACATAAAAGCGACCAAAATAAACTGCTATTGCCTGTCAATATGCAAGCCATCAATACGATCGTGCACCACAGATCATGACTCTTGCCGGCTCATGGAGCGAAGAGCCTCATAGCTGATGGACCCTGCATATAACCCTGCATACAGAGATAGAAATAGAACTTTTCCAGCTGAAGGTGCGAGTAGTCCCATTGACAACTCCGATTAAGGGCGAGATAGGCGACAAGCCAGATTTTTCTACCTTTCTGTATCTTCTGAAAGTCTCGCTTCCGCAATGCAATGACGAGCACGTTGTTTGTTTTGTTTATATTCTTTTGTCGATGGTGTCCAAGTATTCTACTGTTGGCCCAGGCCCAGGTGAGTCACTAAATCCTGCAACTTTTGGTGCTACTTACTGCAGGTACAAAATTTGCCTGATAATCCATCTGGAATCTCATCATTATGTTCGCGTGGCGACAAGAAGATGAAACTTTTGGTCGAGGCCCTTGGCTGGCCGTTTCTGGCAAAAGCTGAGATGGCAAGGCTTCCAGGTCACCTGACACGCAAACCCCAGACAATTCGACCTAATCCACATCACAAGCGGCAAAAAGCTGATATCAGGATCCGCAAAAGAGAATACGCCGCTTCAACTGCGCCCTTATACAGACTGTACCAATAAATAATTCCTAAAGCTCTACGCCAGCTTTCGGGCATGACTCCCAGACTTTCCAAGGATCTGATAGGTTGCGCTCTATCTGTTCCTCAGCAGAGCGCGATTATTTAGATCGAATCCGACATGTCAATATGTCAACATTTCAACATGGATAACACGGATGCTGCAGATGAATTGAACCTAGCATGGCTGGTTCTTTTTCACTATTTAAGAAGTCTGATGTGGTTTGGATTTTATTCGTTTCTCCAGCTGTTTCATTGATTATTATTATCATAATCATACATTTTCAACCACAACTATGATGCGGAGGCAAACTTTTCTCGTGCTGCTATTATGGCTGGCCTCAATTGTTTATTGTCAACTTCCATATGATCCTAGTCCTTTTGACATTACTGGGACGATCAATAGGTATCGAAAGACTCGCACTCTTTATCAATTATCCTAATGTTTCTCCAGCATGTCACTTGATGTCGGAGGACCTTTGGCAGGCGGCTCCATAACTTTGGATGGACTTACAATCACTATACCACAAAATCTTCTAGTCACGCTCCCTTCTATCACTGTAGCATGGCCCGAGATGTTCAACAATGGTGTTGCCAACCTTCCTGGTGGCATCTCGTGGGAGGCTAATGTCAGTTTGGCCCCCATCTTACAATCATGCCAATACTGAGTTCGTGATGCAGGTGGTGGGAAACCGAGTTGGTGGAAAATTTATCGCAGGACTTGTATACATCGCCCAGCGGTCAGCACAGACTGTCCAGGGCTTTGTAACTTCAATTGATCTTGCCACTGGCCATTTTCAAATCAATAGCGCCACCGACTGTGTCATTAACGATCCCATTGGGAGATATGGTCGTCCTTACTCCGAGAATCCGCTCTGGCAGGCAGATCCAGACAACCCCAGCATACATACACAAACTGGCGTTCCTATGTGCATTCCAAGAAGTAGCTCAGACCCATTGTGTCCATCCAAGAACCGACCACTTGGTGCTAACGGCGCGCCGTTAAGCATATTGTAAGTGCTTGACGATCACTTCTAGAAGACTCCACAGCTGATGATTTTCAGCACTTTCAAAGATCCGACAACAATCGGGGCTAATGACCCCGATTCCCGATTGATGGTTCCCCTCCTAGTTGGTGACTATGTTGAAGTTTCTGGCACTTACATTGGGGGGCGACTGGAAGTCAACAGCTTGAACGCGAATTTACAGTTCCTTACTAGTCCAGGTACCAAGCCAACCTATCTTTGGGTAGAAGAAGCAATCTACGGTGTTGTCACAACGCAACCTGGTGGTGTAAATGGAGAAACTCGAGCTGTTGTCTGGTCATCAGATCCTTCCACTCCAATCCAATGGTTCGCAATGGATGTTGACGCGTGTAGCGGAGATGTGACTGAAAGAAACCTGAATCTCATGCAACCTACTTCAGGCGGCCCCCCTCTTGGGAGAGCGGTTTACAGGCTTGGGAAAACAGATGTAAGCCCAGCCACGAGACAAGTTGGTTTCCGTGTGACATCGGGAGTAACGACAACCTCGAACAACATAACGGCTGGGCAATATATCCAACCCATCTTCTCGTACACTTTTCCGGAGCTTACAACTTTCGGAACGCCCATGTTCCCCAACCTATTCGATGTCATACCATACCTGGCTCAGGGATCGGGTCCTTACACTCCAGGAACTTTCGGTCGTCCTGCTCCATCCACCGAAGTTATCGTTGGCCAACTAAGTCCCTGGCCGGGGGCTTCAGCCCCATCAACAACATCATGTGCACCTAAACTCACACTGCCACCAACCACTCTTAGCACAACTGCCACTTCCTCTGCTCCGGCATCAACAACATCAGCAGTGCCAAAGGATACAATCACTATTCTGTCGGCATCGCAGAGCTCTCTGCGGGGCGTCATAACTGTTACAGCGTCTGCATCTAGCAACAATCCAGATGCAAAATTGTCCATGTCAGTTCAAGGGCCGAACCCAATCAGTTCGACTGCAATGACTCAAAGCGGGAATATATTCAGTCTTAGTGTCAGTGTCAAGAGCAAGGGGACCAGTGTCACAATTACAAGTCTGTTTGGGGGGTCGGCAACATTAGCGATTAAATAGAATTATATATCAAGTAAATACGCAACTATCCCATCGTTGTACTGAGATTAAATAAAGTGGTATATCAAGTAAACACATAACTATCTCCTTCGTAGTCCTCGTTCCGCCAAGACGAATTGTCGTGTTTGGCGGAGCCCTCATTCACACTCGTCTCTTTTTATGAAGAGGTTTAGAAGTGCTTCTACGGTGTTCTGAATTCAACGTGGCATTACATATAATTGGAAAAAGACTCTTCAGTTTGTATAATTTTCTCTTAACTTATATAGAAGTCATGTAACAGCAAATAGAATATTTTGATAGGGTTTGCTGAAGACCACATAACATCCATTAGCGGGACAAGGACCACGGAGGAGATAATTTATAATTTTCAACGTCAACGCCTTTTGAACTACTCTCTTCGATATTCCACTAATCCTCAGAGAACTTTTCGGGTGAAATTTGGTGAAATTTGGTTAGGCGTGATGCTGTGTGTAGACAGGCGATCGTCCAAATGACGCACTCGATCTTATCTCCCAGTTTAGTTTGCCAAGGACGGGGCGAGTATGGCGGTGGCTTCTTACTGCAGTAGTAGAACCCAGCTGTCTGGACATCCTCCAGATCCTATAACTTTTGGGCTGAAACGCATAACCGATTGGTGCCACTTGGCAGCGGCGAATTCTTTTTTGACGTGAACTTATTGAGTACACGTGATTCTTGCATTGTCGGTTATGTAGGTAGGTCTCTTTTGGGCAGTTGTGGCTTCGTCTAAGTAAGGAGCAGGTACGTTGTACGCTGGATCCTAACTCTCGATTAAATTAAATTAAATTCTTTCGAAGGGAAGATTTGTAAGAAAAGAAAAGAGGAATGATTTCCATCTTTCATACTGGAGGTATATCTTCCAAATCCTTGTTCTGTTCGTTGTAAGCAAATAAACAATTGTAACGTGATGTCAGTCAATCTAGCTTTGCGATGACTCCTGTGCGGCTGAGAGCCTGCAGAAAATGTCTCTTCCCCTCTAAGCCAAATCAATACTTGTTAAGCGAGGCCAATGGCCTCGACCAGAGCCCCGGAACATTTAGGGCTTGCTAGTTATGCCACGAGCCATCTCACTCTGACTTAGGGAACGGACAAATTCGGGGGCTCTACGCTAAAGTGACTGCTACCAGTTTACCGCGCATTTTATCCGGGGGGGACAGTAAGTTACGGTCCGTAGCTCTTCTCTAGACCCTGAAAGGATAACCCTTAAGAACGCTACAGGGCTTACCTAGTCTTATAGAGCCTGTATGCAAGATTCCCGTCTCTTGGCAGAATTCTTACTGCCTTGGCAACACTTTGACTTGCTATCCTGCTGGCTCTAACCATCCCTTCACATATTATCAGCTAGCTATATTTGGTTTTTTACGCAAGCCGACCCCTCTCGGTCTCCCAAAGCGGGCGTTATACGAACCATTTATTCGTCGGGGGTTGTACGCCTCTCGCAGCGTCCTTCCCTCCCTAGCATCGTCACTTTCAAGCCTTTAGCCATGTTTTATGCAAGGTTCTTCGAGAACACCTGTGAGTAGAATCCAGATCCCTGGTGAAGTCTGGAGAGGCGTCAAGGATGGATTAAGCTTCTGGGCCAAGAATAAGAAGGCTGCTGTTCCTCGTATGCAAGAGACATACTTCCAAGATTTCAGAAACAGTCTTTTGTTTTCCATATCACGAACAGCCAAATTACCACAGGTTGCTATCATGGATCCAATGGTTATTAATGAATACTTTGCCAGCCCCATGACCAAGAGTCCTGAGATTCAAGACTGGACAGTAGGTACCCTTTCTTTCCAAATTATACAAATTATCTGATTTATAATGTCAGAACAACTGGATGACTCCCCGACAACCTTGGGAATCAAAAATGGGAGGTGATATGCCTATCTGGCAATACACTCAAGCCGCTCTGAACCAAAGAGAACTTCCACAATCATATTTCCCACTCGAGTCTCCTTTATCGTCACAATATCCCCAATCAGCCTGCTCTTCTGCAATTCAAAGCCCCCACATACCAGAATTTCCCGCTGAATCTGCATTCCCACATACTCCTACGAGCTTCGAGCCTGCAAGACCAAGTCTCAAACGCTCCCGACGTAGCGAAAGTGCAGATCAAGAGGAAGAGATGAACTTGGAAGATGAAGATTCGGACTATGCTTGGGACACGATATCAGGCCCTCCGCCCTCAAAATCTGCAGTTCGAATGATCCATCGGAGAACTCAGTCTGCTACGGAACAAGCTTCGATAAAACTCGCAAAGAAGGCCCATACGGTAGTGGAGAAGAACTATCGAGAGAGGCTCAATGACAAGATTGCGGATTTGGCAGTTTATCTTTTCGAGACAAGTTCTGATGGTATGTTCATAAAATTTTCTTTGTATTATCAGATTTTGTTCATCAACAGTCCCTCCTTCCCCCTTGTTATCCTAAACTTCTTCTTCTTCTCCTTCTTCTTTGGCTAACTTATTTAAAGCACGTGCCAAACCATCAAAATCACTCGTTATGACAAGAGCCAAAGAAAGACTAAAGCAACTCGAAGCAAAGAATAAAGCACTCGAAAGCGAAGTGGCGAAGCTGCGACAGCAGATTGCGATCCATGATCATGTAGCTGCAGCAGAGAAACAGAGGTGTTTGGATGAGATCAAGACCGAGGCAAGATCGTAACATAGTCCTGTTGAACTTATGTTTTTTGATATCCGGTGTACAAATATATTGTGTTTAGAGGAGTACTGGCAGCTAATGGGGTCTGGGTTTGGATTTGGCGTTTGAAAGGTGGTGTCAATTGCTTTTGATGTATAAAATTATACAAACTCCAATATTTGGTCGCTCTCGTACTGTATGCATCTCTATGGTGAACAAAAAGATATCGGCAAATTTTCGCAATTTTTATCTTAGCGGTCACTAATCAGACTGCTAGGAGTTTGGATAATCTCACTGACCGCTATCATATGTCCAGTACAGAACTTCAAAAGATGTAATACGTATCTCATAGGAGGAGATTTGATACTGAAAGTGCGACTCAAATCCCATGGGAAAGAAAGTCTCTTCATAGCGTCCTATGACCCGAGAATTCGTCAGGTTATCCACATTCATATTGAGCTGTAACTCACTTGAGCTCATCTCACATAATCCATACTATATTCAAATTCACGTGTAAGGGTATAGTATCAGTAAAAGAGAACGGGACGGGATGAGATCTACTAAAGCCTCCGGAACGGGCAAGTCCCGTTGCAGTTGAACGAACCAGATCGACATCTCTGTCGTTGCACTGACACCGTCCAAAGCGATGTGCGGTTTCCCTTAATCAAAGTTCTTTTTGACCTGATTAGGAATGAATCTACATTGGGTAGCCCGTGCCTCTGATAAGTAACTGCAATTTTCGAGCGCTGGTCCTAAGAGCAGAAGGGTACTTGTAAGATGCTTTATCGCTAATCAAGATGCTTGGAGCGTCGTTCGGGACAGGGTAGCTTAGTAGATGCTGTAAACAATTGACACTATATCCACTCTTCATGATCACCTAAAGTTGAAAAGGCCTTGATTGAGACCAAACGACCCTTGGATCAAGTGGCATTGCAATTTCTGGGTCTAGACTAGAATACTCTCCACTATACAGCCAGTCACGGGAAGTGTACGATACAAAAGTGGGCTTTAATCCCCTTACTAAATCGGCGCCTCTTATGAATACGTGAAGACGGTTGCAATTTGTGGAACTAACCTCGGAATCGCCTAACTAGTTTTGATATGCAGCTTTTTCGAGGACAATTCGTTGCGACTCAGGTGTACGTATAACAACGACATCTTCTACTACCATCTCACTTTTCTAATTAAACAGCAAGTGAAGGATTTGCGAATGCAGTATCATTATCATTGATCTTTCAGAGCATTCTGCCAAATTTCCAACCTTTCAGGATTAAATCCCTTCCACTCCCTGTCTCGATATTTATCGCCACCTCTCGCGATCTTATTATTATTCCCATCAAAGGACTTCCCCTCTTTACTCAGTTTCTCTATCAAGTCTTTCGCATAGACAAACCACAATTTCGCAGCATCAACATCTGCTTCCGAACCACCACTTTCATCCTCAAACGCCGATCGCAGCTGCCATATCGCGTAGAGAGAGAAATCGAAAGCTGGTATCGATGGGCTGTGGGAGGTAAGACGTGCCAAGAAAGCATTCAGATTGCTCCACTGCTCAGCAGGGAGCTCGTTCTTGTCACCTGCACCAGGTGCTGTTGGAAATGTCAGTAATTTCCATGTGATATTAATGTAATTTCCTTACCTCTATTGAATGCCTCTCGTGCAGCTGCCCCCAAAAGTGGCATATCTTTCCAAATCTTCACTTTGCTTCCCCATATCGTACGTTCACTTGAAGCCTCGTCCTTGCCGATATTTTGCTGCTGTACAGCTAGTAAGATGTCTATCAAAGGCTCCTGGTTTGTGTGCGAAGTTTGGGCTGCTACATCGATAACATCGTGCCACACCTTCCAAAGCGAGTCCTCAGTATCAGCACCCTCGGAGAATATCTTCTTTGTGGGTTCTGTGAGAGATTTCGCTGCTTCAGTTGCGTTTGATCCTTTTTCCAGAGAGGCTTTTAAGGTCTTGTGCTCTTGGGAAGCCATTGTTGCCAATTTGTATGCGATAGGACGTCTAGAATTTTGCGAGCACAAGAGATATGGTAGCTGCAAGAAAGCAGGATATCCAAAGCTTCCAAGCTTTCGTCTGAGTGGGCCTCCAAAAAGGCAACTCGTCATCGCTTCATGACCTCAAAGTCCGAGCGGAAGAATCCGATGCTGTCCATCGACTTTGTAGGGAATTACCGTTATTCAATCTATTATCAATCGATTGAGAAATTGCAGTGGTACAGCTTCCCCTCAACCCAAGGGAAATAACATGTGGGATTGGGAGGGGATGTAGTTGGGCCTCGGGGTACCTGGTTCAAGCCTCCTATTTAGGAAGGTCCAAGCCGCATCCTCAAACTCTCTTCATAATCAGCGCCTACTCTCCTCCAACCTCCTTCGACCTTTATCGCACGACCTGCCTGCCAAGAATATACCTTCCACTTTGAGCAACTGTTCCTCCTGAAACACAGTACCTCACTGTTGGTATCCAATTAAGAGTTCTCTATCAAATCTAAAATGTCGAATTAGCGGCTCAGGCTATAATACTTTTTGACTAACTATATTAAGCAACTGGGGCGTTTTAAGTATGCTGGGCGCAGAGTGCTTAAAATATAGAAGTAAAGGGGTTAGAACAGCTAAGAGTTACACCCTGCTAGAGTAATAAGATCGACACCCTACTATAGGTCTACTCTTATACGATATATCTTAGCTAAAAAGATAGGGTTTTAGCTAATAGAACGCGCAATCGGACTACCTAGTAAGAAAACACTATGTAAGAAATAGTATAAAAGCTATTTAAAAAGGCCCTCTATATAGTAATTTTAATATAATCTACGTAATATAGTATACTCTTAGCTGTCTACCCCCTTTAGCCTTATTAACTTATTATTTATATAAAAAGGTACCTATAAAAAGTAGAATTTATAAGTAATAAAAACTTATTAAAGGACCTTATTACTATAACTTTATAAACTTAAAGAAACTTTAGTATTTATAAATAATAATAGATAAAAGATACTTGATTAAACAAATGACTTCTAGAGTATATAAATATATATAAAAATACTATAATATTAAAATAATTTCTTAACTATATAACTAGGACGCCTACTAAGAAGCCTAGAAACGGCTATATAAAAGAGGGTTTATAATATATAAAATCCTACCTAGTAATCCCTTTAACTAGTATTATAGTCTTTAAAGCTATAACCTTCTATCTTTATAATTATCTTATCTATCTACTATAATTTATATACTTATAAAATAAGGTTATTTCTACTTCCTAGCCCCTAGATAGAATAAATACCCTACGTCGATATTAGATAAAATTTACAGTACTTAGAGTTATAATATTAACTATTAATTACTTTTTATTATTCTTTATATAATCTATAAAGGAATTATTAGTAGGGAACTATTCTTAGCTTATATATATCTTACTAGCTATCTACTAGTCGATTTTAACTTGATTATATACTAGAAATAGTATTTTAATTTTTCTTATTCTTAATTACTACTTCTAGTAGAGAATAACTATATAAATTAAAGGAAGGTTCTCTAAGAGACTCGAGCCTAGTATATTACCGCCTACTATTTTAAAGTATTAATAGCCTTATCTTTAGTTATATAAAGTAAATTCTTATAAGGGAATAAAATAAGATTATTAATACTCGTATACTATTATAGAACAAGTTTACCCCTTTATTTACTAAGTATATAACTCCTTTATTAGGTAATACTACCTATAAACTATATAGTTTTAGAAGAGTTAAGGCTAGTCCTATATAAGTTACGCTAGTTCTATTTAGAAAAGGTTTTATAGTATAAGAGAGCTCCTATATTAGAGTACTACTTTACCCTAGCTAGCTACTTTAAATCTATTTACTTTTTATAGCTTAATCTAATAGTCTCCTATTTTATTCTTAATATATACCTAGGGCTTTCGCCTACCTTAGTTAACCGCCTACTCTTACTTAGCTACTAAAATATATTATAATAATTACTCTAAAAGATATAATTCTATAGTTTAAATTATAGCTTGTTTACTCCACTATACTTTCTATTAATTACTTTTCTTAATTTAGTTAATACTAAGTCTTAGTGATTTTAATATTTACCTTTTAATAGAAATAATCTAAGAGATTTTATTTTTCTAAGAGTATAAGGGATTAGTACTACTTTAATACATATATTAGTCTTACTTTTTAGACTTTATAAAGGGGGTAGACAGTTAATGCTGGACACTGTCACGTAGATCATAAAGGGGTGGACAGTCAATGCTGGACACTGTCACGTAAGTTATATGTGAAAAAAGTCTATGTCTTGCAAATCCGAGCCTTTGATTGGCTGGTTTAGCTAAAAGGCGCGGCGGAGACGTACTATGATCAGCGACAGTGTCTGGCATTAACTGTGCACCCCCTTTACTATATAGTTGTTTTTCTATCAATTAATTATTATAGGTTTTTGGCGCTTTACTTGGGTAGGCGGAAGCCTCGTACGCACGGGTAACTAAGTTAAAGGACAACGGCGCCATATAAATAGCAGGAGGTAGTATAAATACTCGACGAGTAGCTACGGCGGTAGCAATAGTAGAAAAGCTTAGTACAAACATAGTAGCATATAAAGTATAAATAGCTTCAAATGGTAGATAGGAATAGCTTCGAATACTAACCTTGTTTATTAATAGTTAGGCGTGGTATAGCGCGGCGAGGGATAAAGACGCGTTTCCTAATCATACCCAAATTAGTACTAAAGTAGCAATCGGCATTTATCGAAGCCGAGTACGGCGCTAAGGGTCCAAAATGCATTATAGTCAAATCAAAAAGCATTATAGCCTGAGCCAAATTAGCCTATAAGGTTTTGCGGAAGCGCATTGGCGGCGGCATCTTTGCCGAAAAGGGTTGACGGATTCTCGTATATCGATAAAGAAGCGATGCCAAACTGATAGACATGTAGTTGGGAGAGTTATATATGAAGAGCACCATGGTTCATGTTGTTGGAAAGAGGTTCATCTATACACTTGTGGAGAGACTTTACCCTCATTTTCTCTTATCCAAAGATTGAATAGTCCATTGCAACTTGCCTAATTCAAAATGGTTAGACTTACTTCTTTGCTCTCCCTCCTCTTCATCTCCGCCTCCACTGCCCTTCCTATCCTCGAGGAGCGCGCTGCCACAACCTGCGGATCTACCGCATACACAGCCGCACAAGTAAACAGTGCTGCTCAACAAGCGTACGTCTACTACTCAAAAGGCCAGACCGCCGGAACCAGTGACTACCCACACCCCTACAACAACCGCGAGGGATTTAAATTCGCAGTTAGTGGTCCTTACCATGGGTTCCCCTTGCTTGCTAGCAAACAAGTCTACAAGGGTGGTAGCCCAGGTCGTAAGTCAATCTTATCTCAACCTCAATTGAACCATGTATTAATTGTGAAAAATAGCCGACCGCGTGATTATCAACACCTCCGGAAAACTTGCCGGCGCAATTACACACACTGGTGCCAGTGAAAACGACTTTGTTGGATGCACCGGAACAAGCTAGACGACTTATGTTCAGTCAACAAGAAACGAATTGCGATTTTTGAGAAATGAAATGAACAGATGGAAATGAACGTTACGGGATGGGAATCTTGGAGTCAATGTATATATTATAGTTCTGCACATATTTTCTAGTCAAACGAAGAAACATTCCCAGGTGTTGTGAGACCAACATTCCGGCTATTTTGGGACTATTTCAGCTTCGTTCATTAATCTTACTTTTGTAGGTACAGTACGATAGTGCCTTTTCAGGAATATGAGGCCTATACCCAAATAAACACCATAGCTCCTCATCAGTTTAAACTTCTGGTAACCCTAGATCAATCGAAAGGTAGCAGACTTATAACGGCTACGTCTGGCACAAAACGTAGATAGTAAGCTATGTTCATCCCTTCCAAAGTATATTCCCACAAGGAAATTGTGCACTCTAAAGTAGATATAATTGGATGCGATAACTAGGTCGAGTTAAGACGTAAGTGCTTGGAAACCTAACCTGGTTAGCTCAACGACTTTGTTCTAGTACCTTTGCCCTATCTCCTCGACGCACACACACCTTTTTTCTCGAATTAGATTTTTTGTTCTAAACGATCTGATTACTTCTTTCATTGACTAAAACTTGTATTTCCTTTCGAGGGCATGTACTCCCGTGGCGCCCCTCCTTCTCCCACCCCCCTTAGCAGGGGGGGGAAAGGGGTGGCCAACCGCCCCCTCCCCCCTTTACCTAA